>WEIB01000292.1:0-55207 GCA_015476505.1 Urochloa ruziziensis
CACCGCATGTGGCTGCCACGTCATCCTTTGACACGTTGACAGTTGACTGGTCAGCGTTGACCAGTCAACGCCGACGTCATTCGGGCCCACGATGACGTCAGCAAAACCCGCCCCACTGCACTTTTGTAGTTTAGTCCCTGACCATTTTGGACGTTACAAATAGGTCCCTAAGAAATTACATATAGGTCCTTCCACCTTGACATTTTTACATTTAGGCCCCTGGTTGTTTTATTTTCTTTTTCGGAATTGTTTTAAAGGCCTAGAAAAAGGATTTAAACTTTGGAAAATCATACTAAATCAACCGTAGCTCAGAGAAAATTTGAAACCAGTTTCTATATTTTTCTAAAATCATGACCAGGCCTGTGGTGTGTTGTTTGAGTTCATTTGAATCTCTTTTGGTTCTGATTTGGTTCTCATTTGGAGTATAGTTGCTAGTAGATGCCGATATTTATTTGTATATGCGTCTATTAGGATCCCCGGAGGACCCGGACTTCTTCGACGATGTCGACTACGCTGAAGACGAAGATAAGGATGATACTCCAGGTTCACACCCATCTGATACTTTTTACCTATTAGGCATTGCAAGTAGAATTGCTAGCGCTTTATTGCATTGATGAGATGATGATGAGCACGCATAGCCTATTTATATATCCAGATTCCTTGATTTCCTACTACACTACTATACATGATATGCTATACTTGCATGTGTGGGATATAGTGGTGGTTTTAAACCTCTTGGCGTGAGTGTTTGGGATGGGAAAACTTGGAGAGTTTTGAACCCCCGGCTGGAGTAAGCAGACATTAACCGACCTTCGGATCGGGGAGGAACTTTGGACACCTTGTGGCGGGATTTGAGGCGAAGGTGGGCCATACCTATGAAGGGTGCCGATTGGAGGACTTTGCTGCTCTGGTCTAGATGTATCGGTGGAACTATGCTTCACGGGACTATGTAAACGTGTGCACCGCTTATGCCTATGGGAGGGGTTCCAGCCATTCTCTTTCTCATTGGTACCTGTCCTGAGGGAGTAGTGTGTTAGGATTGGGCGGTTTCCAAACATGCCCATGTGATTTTTGGGATATTCGGGATGTTCGGTGCCCGACGATTCTCGCCCTCGTTTCGAGACTCTCAGGGCCCGTGTGTGGTGTTAGAGACTCACGCTACTGGATCGTGCGGGTTTACTCGTATGGGTCCAAATCCGGGAATTCTAGCTGGTATTGTCCGGTTAGGGAGTCATGGTTGTGGGTTGCGTCTCGATCGGCTAGCTACCGATCGCAGCCCGAGTGGGTCCTGGCGCATGTTGGCACTCCTTAGCGTCACGTTTTTAGCAACGCTCAAGAGCGCGAAGATATATGTCTTTGTATGGAAAATGAATTCTGCAAGCGCACAGAATATATCTCGTTGTAGCACTTCACCTAGGGAGTTATCCCAGGGTATCGTATTTATATTTTCGCAGGGAAGCAGATGGTTAAAGTGTATTGGAGAATGATATGATAAATCTTGCCAGAAATATCAAGCCAAAAACCCAAGGGTACAAACTCTAGGTTTGAGGGATAATGGTCAAATGAATGACCGGATAGAAGGTCTGAAAGACCAGCGACACACATGAGCTCCTAATTCTATAGAGAAGGAAAAATGTTGGGAGAGACCGGACTTAGATACTTCCTAACTCAGAGAGAAAGACACTCTAGCCTTAGCCTAGACTCTAGCTTAGATACCGAGAAGAGAGCTCGCTTCGACGGCTAGAACAGGAGAACCTCAGAACGGGGTGAGAGAGGGGGTTCTCCGGGCTCAGCACTACTGTTATGAATACATCCGAACATGGTGGACTACGAAGGACGGACAGGGCTGTCACCACCTGCCGCCTACCACTGCAGTTCCGTGGGGTACAACACACTTCCTAGTTAATCAACAAGCCAGACACCACGTCTGCACTCGATGATTAAGATTTCTCTTGAGGCCTGTCAAGATAAATCCTCGTCTTCCCTAAGGCGTCTTACGGCCTGGTCAAGGCGAGCAAACCCGCGAGATAAAACCTGGTAGAGCTAAAACTAAACCCTACACTAAAACTAAAGGGGGACAAAACTTAACTCTGAAAAAAGCTAAGAACTTTACTCTAAGAGAAGAGCAAGAGATAAATATACAAGATAACTTAAGCTCTGAATAAGATAGTATTGTTTTCATAAACTCTTCAAAAGAAGAAAAGGATACAAGAGCTTTACCAGAACTCCGAAGATCCGAGCTAAGCTCGACTCTACTCCCAACTCTAATCCTAGTCTAAGAAATAGAAAAGATACAAGAGCTCCCTTCAAGTAAGACTGGAGAAGTGTGGTGTGTATCTTGGATGGAAGAGAAGGCAACCTTTTATAGCCTCCCAAGGTCGGTAGCACCTCTCGAGTCACTCAAGGTGTTTAGCCCTCACTTTTGGTCAGTTGTGACCAACTTTCCCTACACTAAGGCTGAAGTGGAGTTATAGGTAGGGTAAGGGTGGCATACCTTGGTTACCTCTGTTGTCGAGTCGAAGAGTGGTTCGCGAGCGATGACACTCGTCAAATTCCGGTCTTTGGAATTCATGGGTTTTCAAGTGGAAAGGGTGAAGGTGTTTGTGATCAAAGGGTCATTGAACTCCTTGCTCTCTTTCTCTCTTGATTTGAGATGCTTCTTTCTTTTTTTTTGGATGGAGCATTTGTCTCCATCTTTTCTCTCTTTTTTTTCTAATGCATCTCTTTTTCTCCTTTGGTAACAGAGAGGGTATTCAACTTTGTATGGAGCAGCTGATGACCTTTGGGATGAGCTTGATGGTTGTTGCGAGTGTATGTCAACGATGGTGGACATCAACCCCCGAGCGGGAGATTGATTAGTCGGACATTTGAGGCTATGTAATGGAAAGACCGGTAAATGACAAGTGTCTTCTGCAAACGGACTTCACCATTCGACAAGACTCAAAATAACTCAAGATAGCTTATGGTAGCTCGTAAGATATAAATGCTTTGGCTCTGGATAGGACATTTAAACCGTCGGGGAAGATTTACCATGTAACATTTTATAAAAACTTCCGAGAGGTTCCTTACTAAGCATACATTTATACTCTGAATTTAACCATATCTAAACTCACAACAACTTAGGCAATGAACTTATGCTCTCCTTCCACAGATAAACATGATGGATCCTTAAATGCCAATGAACTCAAATACTTGGAAAGTAAGGGATTAAGCATGAGGCACTTAAAGGGCATAAACAGAGCAACTATTCATCATTCCAAGGTTATCAACCATATTCCATACATAAGGAGCTTTTTATTCAACATTGTTTTTGTTTTTTTATTCATAACTATTATGTCATCACGGCAAGGCAAGGCAAGTAAGGCGCTTTCAGACATACCTGGGACTCCCCCAAGCTTCGCTGAAGCTCACTGGTAGTACTGATTGGGGTCGTAGTGCATGTAGTCGAAGAAGCCGTGCATGTCGGTCTGGAGGGATGTGGTCATCCCCAGTTCTGCTGGGTGAGGTCAGTGTTGTGTGCGACTTCATCTCTGAGCTGCTGCTGCAGAGTCACCGTCTCCAACCTGGTACTAAGATCAGCGATCCCCGGGAGACCGGGTTTTCGTAGTCATACCTGGCGGAGGCAGATGGTCCGACCTGCAGGCCGTATCCTGCCGTCCCTTGATGGTGGTCAAATGCCTCCTCGAAACTCATATGGGCAGTGGGGTTCTCGGGCTGCTGCTGGCAGTCGTACTCGGTCTGCTGCTGGTAGTGGTACTCGGGCTGCTATTGCTGGTGGTACTCGGGCTGAGGTGCGGTAGAAGTTCCGGCTTCACTGTCGTGCCTGGCTCGCCTGCCACGTGTCACAGGGCCTGCAACACTGTGGCGAGCGGGCTCCTTCCTTCTGAGCTGCATGGTTAGACTTTTCGCTGATCTCAGCGACAAAGCGGGCATGGAAGCTCGACGTCATCGATGAAACCAGGATAACACATAAAAAGAGTTTGGCCAGGGCCCTCGCGCAACAAGTGACCCTGGATAAAATGGTCTATACCAATGCAACTTTGATACTCTTGTGTAGCGGGAAGGAAAGTGACTTGAGCGCCCTGCAAAGCACCAACGTGGGTGGCAATGCGGGTGACTAGCGAGGTTATGTCAATCAGTGGCTCGGCCAGTGACTAACCTCTGCCAATCATCAAGCATGCTCATGACAGGCGAGAAACGAATTTTCTTGACCATGGCATAAAGGCACTCCAAATCAGGCAAAAGGCAAAGACGCAAATCAGCTCGTGGGTGAACCACCATAGCGATCCATTTCGCCAGAAAGCGAAGAGTGGGGTTATGGATGGCTGTGATGCTGTTTTTCCCAGAGGACGGCTCACTTGTGATGCTATCCCACCATGCGGCACGGTTGTACCGGTGGTTAGTCACCAAAAGGTTAGCGTCAATGATGCATCTCTTGTTGAAACCAAGAGCCTCACTGAGCTGTTTCGGGGTCAAGGTAAAATCCTCGTTGAAAAACCGAAAGCAAATGTTAGTCTCGTTGGGAAGAACTTCAACTTTTAAGCTCATCAAAAACTCAATGGTAAGAAAGTGTGAACCTGTTTCCGAGACGGGGTAGAAGTTTTGCCATCCAGCGTTGTTGAAAGCCCGTTCCATGTCTCCTCCGAGACTGGTCCTGATCAGCAACATGGGGTCGAAGTACTTGGCATGCGTGTAGTCGCGGGTCTGGAGCTTGGCAAGCACCGTTCTCTCCTCTTCGATCCTGGCAATGATGTGCTCAATCCGGGTCATGATCCGGATGCAGAGCCTGTTCCGGGGCACTTCTTGCCTCTCCTCCTCCTGGGACTCTGTGTCTTGTTGAGCAGAGTCAACAGACATAGTGTCTCGGGAGGCAGACGATCCCTGAGAGCGGCGGGAGCTTGAGGAGCTGAGCTTGGTAACGACTCCACGTGTCGTCTGACGCGCCCTTGACCACATGATTCCTGCAAAAGGTTAGTCTCACAATGCCCGAAGGAAATCAGGGGTTAGGCAGCTAGAAGTTAGGCGTTCTTGTGGGGTAAGAACCACCACAAACGTTCTCGTTCTACCGGCAGAGGCTTGTTCTCACAAGATTTCAGGGATGGATTTTAGCATAATTTTCTTATGGTTAAAACTCTAACCTTGCTTAGAGATTTTCGAATTTCAGAATGAGAGAGAAGTGAAGTGGTCAGGATGCTTGCATACCTGTGCTTGGGGCGATCTTCTCAAGAGCTGAGCACCGGCTTTTATAGAGGCGAGGCAGGGGGAGGCTGGCCGGCTTGTGTGAGGCCGATCGGCCTGCACATGGTGCTGGTCATGCCCATCCTTGTGTCGGTGGTCACTCTACTGCTCCTGGTGCTGCTGGTAGGTGGAGATGGGACAGAAACGGTGGAGGGAGGCCGGCCAGCCTGCAAGGCGCCGCTCGGCCTGGTGCTGGCTCCATTTTCCTCCATCCTTTTGTATCATGCCCATGCACGTTTGCTTCTTGTCCTCGTCGGTGATCTGGCCATAGTCATTGACAAGTGGGGCCGACCGGCCTAAGTGGGGCCGGTCAGCCTAGAATTTGGCTGAAATATATATATATATTATTTATATGCTAAGTGATGCATCAATAAAATATGAATGCAAGTTTTGAAAATTAAACATGCTGAATTGAAAGAAAGATTTAGAAAAGGAAACCTATTCTATATGAAATGCATGGATACGTACCATATACCTTATGGCGAGGGCTCGAGTTTTACGTCCTGAGCGGAACTCTCCGATTCTTCGTTCGGGGCTGCTTTCACCCGCCATTCCTTTCGGGTTGGACGGGGCTTGGTTTCAACTTCCTTGTCGCGCTTTGCTTGCTCTTCCAGCGCTTTGGCTCTTGATATCCTTCGCCGCGCATGATAGCGGTCATGCCTTTTCTTTTCTTTGGCGGCGAGGGCTTCCACCATCTTCATGAGTGTTTCTATAGTTGGCATCCTGGGATTTCTGGGTGTGATTTCTCTGACCATATTGACTTGTTCAGGGGTCTCCTTAGGACGGAAGGAGAAATTCTCGGTTTCTCCATTGATCCTGAGTTGAATAGTCCCTTTTCCCACATCGATGTTTGCATTCGCGGTACTCAAGAATGGTCTCCCAAGAATGAGAGAGTTCTTGGCTTCAGCTTCCATGTCAAGGACGATGAAATCCACAGGGACGAAGAAATCCCTGATCTTGACTGGGACATTTTCCGCGACTCCGTGTGGGTAGCGGACCGATTGATCCGCTAGCTGCAAACACATGGGTGTAGAGACAAGCGAAATATGCTTAAGGTGGTCAAAAACTACCTTTGGCATTACGCTGACGCTCGCCCCCAAGTCACATAGGGCATTGTCGAAATCATGGCCTCCAATTGAGCATGAGATTGTGGGGCAACCAGGATCTTTCTTCTTCTTGAGGCGGGGACCGAGTATGGCAGAGCTGCATTCCTCAGTTAGCTGTACCGTCTCCCTCGTGGGTAGAGTCCTCTTGTTGCTAAGTATGTCTTTGATATACTTGGCATACGTCGGGACCTGCAAAGCATCAAGAAGTGGCATATTGATGTATACCTTCTTGATTACCTCGACGAACTTGTCAAATTGTTCGTCGGCCACTGGTCTTCTCCTCCGTTCGGGGAACGGGAGGAAAGTTGGATCACGGTTTTCGCTAGAGGCCTTCGGTGCCTCGTTCCCCTCCTTCGAGACAGGGATGGATTCCTCGTCGTCTTCCTCTTCGGCGGCTGGCTCGGTGTTGCTAGCTTCCTTTTGTTGGGTACCTGCATCTTGGGGGTTGTGTGGATCCCGCGTGGACTTACCAGCCCGCGTGGTTACCGCACTAACATTTTCCTTAAAAGGGACCTCCGGTTGCCCGGGTAACTTCCCCGCATTTGGGTTAGGACAAGATGCGGCCAGCTGAGCTACTTGAGTTTCAATCATCTTATTGAAGCTCAGCTGGTTCTTAACAACAGAATTAAAAGCTTCGATCTGGGAGGCCATCGACTCCATAACTTTATCATTAGCAAGAAATTTCTTGCTAATGCTATCGTTAATTTGTTTTTGGCCATACCAGATATCTTTTAACGACGGTTGAAAACCGTTGTTAGAGTTATTACCTTGCTGTTGGCCGAAGGGAAAGTTGGGCTTGGAATTCCAACCCTGTTGAGGACGAAGCCTGAATTGTTGTTGTTTCCAATGAAGCAGGCTTCCTCTTGTGTCATCGGGCAGCTGGTACCCGAGTGTCCTGTTTCTCCACATGTTTCACATGTGATTCGGTCTTCCACAATCTGACTCATCTCCTTTCCGGGAGATTCTATCTTCTTCAAGAGAAGGTCCATCTTAGCGGCCAGCATGTCGACGGAGTCAATCTGGTGTACTCCCTTGGTGCGGGGAGCTTGTCTCTCTCCCACCCAACTTTGGTGAGAGGATATTTTCTCAATTAGTGCCTTCGCAGCGTCTACATCTAGCGAGAGGAAAGCTCCTCCCGCAGCTGCATCCAAGTGCTCTTGCGATCGGCGGCTCAGGCTGTGGAAGAAGTTTTGAGTGATCAACCAATCTTCCACACCATGGTGGGGGCAGGCTGCAATGTACTCTTGCAGTCGCTCCCAAGCTTCTGGGACTGACTCTCCGTCTAGCTGCTGAAAGCTAGTGATTTTTCCTCGGAGGGTGTTGGTCTTGCCCACCGGAAAATACTTGGTCAGAAATGCATCGGCGCATGTCTGCCAGCGTCCTTCAAAGGATGCTTTGTTGGCATAGAACCACTCCTTGGCTTTCCCAAGTAAAGAAAATGGAAGAGCTGTAGGCGGATGTTGTTGATCGGTGTGCCATTGGGGTTGATAGTGCAACACACCTCCAGAAAATTCCGAAGGTGAGCGTTGGCATCCTCAATTGCCTTTCCGCAGAAAGGACTGGCCTGGACCATGTTGACTAGGCCAGACCTCAGCTCAAATCCTCCTTCCTGTGCGTTCGACAGTCCCGGAAAGTTGCTGCTTGACGAGGCTGAGAACTCACGGAGTGTCTTCTTCGGCTGAGCCATCTCTGGTGATTCTGGGGCCGAAGAATACGATGAACCTGTGTCTGGTTCGGACTCGGAGTCGGATGACGACTCGAAAATGTTGCTTGAGCTGAGTGAAATCTGAGGAGGTACGACTCTTTTGCGCACTACTCTTCCAATGCGTTCTGGATTAGGATCAAAGTTTGATGGTAGGTTGAAACCAGTCATGCACTACCCTGCAAACACATCAAAAAATAGACGAATGTTGCAGTGGTGAGGTCACTAAGGTTAGTGGTTTGGTAAATCTGTAAAGATTATCAAATAATTCAACAATAACTTTAGCCAATTGCTTCCCCGGCAACGGCGCCAGAAATGCTTGTTGGCACTCCTTAGCGTCACGTTTTTAGCAACGCTCAAGAGCGCGAAGATATATGTCGTTGTATGCAAAATGAATTCTGCAAGCGCACAGAATATATCTCGTTGTAGCACTTCACCTAGGGAGTTATCCCAGGGTATCGTATTTATATTTCCGCAGGGAAGCAGATGGTTAAAGTGTATTGGAGAATGATATGATAAATCTTGCCAGAAATATCAAGCCAAAAACCCAAGGGTACAAACTCTAGGTTTGAGGGATAATGGTCAAATGAATGACCGGATAGAAGGTCTGAAAGACCAGCGACACACAGGAGCTCCTAATTCTATAGAAAAGGAAAGATGTTGGGAGAGACCGGACTTAGATACTTCCTAACTCAGAGCGAAAGACACTCTAGCCTTAGCCTAGACTCTAGCTTAGATACCGGGAACAGAGCTCGCTTCGACGGCTAGAACGGGAGAACCTCAGAACGGGGTGAGAGAGGGGGTTCTCCGGGCTCAGCACTACTGTTATGAATACACCCGAACGTGGTGGACTACGAAGGACGGACAGGGCTGTCACCACCTGCCGCCTACCACTGCAGTTCCGTGGGGTGCAACACACTTCCTAGTTAATCAACAAGCCAGACACCACGTCTGCACTCGAAGATTAAGATTTCTCTTGAGGCCTGTCAAGAGAAATCCCGTCTTCCCTAAGGCGTCTTACGGCCCGGTCAAGGCGAGCAAACCCGCGAGATAAAACCCGGTAGAGCTAAAACTAAACCCTACACTAAAACTAAAGGGGGACAAAACTTAACTCTGAAAAGAGCTAAGAACTTTACTCTAAGAGAAGAGCAAGAGATAAATATGCAAGATAACTTAAGCTCTGAATAAGATAGTATTGTTTTGATAAACTCTTCAAAAGAAGAAAAGGATACAAGAGCTTTACCAGAACTCCGAAGACTCCGAAGATCCGAGCTAAGCTCGACTCGACTCTACTCCCAACTCTAATCCTAGTCTAAGAAATGGAAAAGATACAAGAGCTCCCTTCAAGTAAAGACTTGAGAAGTGTGGTGTGTGTCTTGGATGGAAGAGAAGGCAGCCTTTTATAGCCTCCCAAGGTCGGTAGCACCCGTAACCGTCACGCCACCGGCCTGCTTAACCTCGACGCGAAAGATAGTCGCGTGAAGAGGCAGCAGCAGGCCGGCCGGCCTAGTGTAGGCCGATCGGCCTACACCTGGCGCTCCTGGCCACCACCTTCGTCGTGGATGCTCCTGATTGCTTTCTGAGGTCGGTAACGGTTGCATCTAGTTGAGGCTGTCCAAGAATTCGAGGTAAGTGGGCCCTTCAATCCATGTGTTTCCCACTCTAAGCCTTTCGGGTCCTTGGATCAAACCGACGTTGATTGCATGGTGCTTGATCATCCTGGGTGTTTGCTTGAGCTCCTGGATCCGTGACGTGGCCAGACCTGGCCAGGGGAGGCCGGTCGGCCTAGGCTAGGCCGGTCGGCCTGGCTCTGTGCCAGGTTTGGCCCTTGTTTCACCTGTTTTATCCTGCAACCATAACTCATCCAAAACTTGTGGAATTTGTCAGTATAAACACTTTTATGCATGGAACATGGTATGATCATCCTCATTTTACCGAATTATTGACGGTCAAAACTGGGTTGTAATGGCCGTCAACAGTGCACACTCTGCAGAGTTAAAACTATACATATAGTCGCGTCCTCGGTCATGGACACCCCTGCGTTCTGTTCGCTGATTAGTGTTTTGGGATTTATGTCTCCCCCTCTTCTAAACTTATAGGTTGGGATGAGAGCTACTAGTTCAGGATAAGGTCCGGCGTTGCCGTTGAGATGGGGAAGGATAGAAGCTTCCCCATCGACTCGAGAGGAGAAGGTGGTGAGGTTGAGATGGGAGTCTGGTATGCCAGAATAGCCCGTGGTGTTGTGATATAGATTGGGATGATGATGATGGCATTTTACTCTTTGCTGCTGCTGCATAGGAAACCGGAGCCACTCCTTGTTATACTTTTACCCTTTAGATGATAGGCCACTTAAAGCTTGCATACAGATGGTGACGTGGACCTATCCTATTCCTTGGGGATAGTTTGTGAGTTGCAGGTTAGGACTTGGTGTTCAAGTCCGAATGTGTTAGATGGGTAGCGCTGCTTCGCTCAAGGTTGCCTGTGGATCGAAGATGAAGACTTGAAGACTTAGCTACCGCTATGCAGGATTTCCGCTTGTCGTCCAGCCTGTGAGGCTCGTACTATACTCGTATTTCCATATTGGTATGGATGTAAATCTTCTCCTGTAATCTAAATTCTTTGTATGACTATGATATTATGCTGAAACGAGATATGTACGTGATAGCTACTGATCCAAGGACTCTCACAAAGGGTACAGAGAGCCGGATTCTCGATTACGAAAATCTGGGATGTTACAGATGTCGTGGGCGTCACTTTTCCTTTGAAGACGTTGTCATGGTGCTTCCCTCGCTTCAATTCCAGGAATTCAAGGTGAAAACGTTGCCCAAGATCCCTTGGGCAGGCGGCGATGACACACCTTGCGTCGTTGTGTCGTCGTGTCCTTCGTGAAAGTGTCGGCTTCGAGTTCCTTGTCACACCTTGGTCTTGCGTGGTGGCGACCGGTCACGAATAGCAGTGGGCATGTTGGTGCCATGCTTCAGCCATGGTGATTTACGGCCTTGTGGTAGATTGGATGGATACCTAGTTGTCAAGTCAGGGAGTGGATGACCATTGGGGCTGAGGGCAGTCAAGATGTGGATGTTGGTGAAGCGTCTAGTGGGCAAGATTTCTGCTCGACGGTCGAGGTGTGCCATGTGCAAGGAGTGACCACAAAGTTGGCAGAGGCCAGCGTGGTAGGAGGTCGTCGGCAGATTTGCTTCGCCAGAGACCTGTGTTAGATGAGGTATTGCGCGGTCCCGCATAGCAGCGGCTGATCCGCTGGGAGGTGATCCCCTCATGGTTGCAAGAGGCCCCATGTGGTATTCTACTTTCTTCGACGAGACGACTGGGTTTTTTGATGCTGCAGTTTGTTCTCAGATCTTGGTGGATGCGGTTAGCAGTTGATGTCCAGAGGCAGCTATTCTTGTATTGGTTTGTCGGCTCACAGCGATCCATGGTGGCTAGCCCTGCTTGCGGGTGTTATTTCAGTGTTTGTCGTCTTCGTTCGGTGGCATGAGTGGTTCTGATGGCTCAACAACTACACAGTTGGCAACGGACCATGGCGACGAACCTTGCTTAGCAGCGGTTGGCTCGGTGTGGGACATCGTTGTTTCAACGGCGCTAGAGGCGACGATGGGTCATCCTTTGTCGACCTCGTGCCCAGGTGATGGTGCAATTGTTGGTATTCAAGCGGGGTTGTGGTTTGTTTGGTGGTGTCACTACCCCCAACTGACCAACCAGCGGGTTGGTGGAGAGTTTGAGTTCGGTGAATGTTGAAGTCTCAATACGACCCATTGAAATTCTTTTTAGTTGTTTTTCTATAGTTTCTTTTCTTTGCCTGGTTATGACCTCCTAAGGACATAATTTTGTATTTTTTATGCTGTATCAATAGAAACGCACACGTTGTATGCCGTTCGTTCAAAAAAAATTGGAACACCCTTCGAGGAGCTCCAAAGAAATCTTGGAGTCAGCCCCTAGTTCCAATTTTTTTCCTTGAGTTGGAATTGTTAGCACTAAGGGTGTTTGGCAATAGGATTTGAGAGCGGAGCTAGAAAACATGGAACAGAACAAAAGTAAAAAAAGGGTGAAAAAAATGTTTGCAGGCTTTATAGCTAGAGAGAACAAAATCTAGAGTGGTAATAATTTTTACTGACAACTGATGGAAAGTAATTTTATTCCCAAATTCCAATTTAACGGATGATCTCAAAAACAAAAAAAACAAAAAAAGAGTTCGCCAATGATCACTCTCAATGGAAGACAAATCAAGCCATCAAGCGACGCCAATGGAACTCCGCCGTATTCTCCGTTTGCTATTCGTCGGAAGTAGAAGAGGCGTAATCACTCAAGACATCAAGCGTGCGGCGGCGACGGAGATTTCTGCAACAAAGGAAAGTAGAAGAGGCGTAGTCACCGAGTACCCAACAGCCTCGGCCCCAAACACTCAAAATGCGTCAGGCCCAATTCGCTAGTGTCTCACTCCTACCTTCCTCCCCGGGCTAGCGGGCCGTGTAGGAACTGGCATGCTCCACGGACAGACACACACACAGTCATCTGAAGGCCAGATTCTCAAAAAAAAAAAAAAAAAAAAAAGAAAAAAAAAAAAAAAAAGCACGCCATAACTTTGCTCTGCATCAAGAAAACAGAGTACCACGCAGGAACTTGCTCTGTTTCCAGAAAATGGATACCACATCTTCTGAATTTCGATGCGTTTTGGCCCATCTTTTTTGCACTTATCCTCATATATGTGGACCATACCTCACAGAGGCACCTGTGCAGGAGGCTTGACTCTTGATCCAGGTTTTGATCAAAGCGGGGAGCTTTGCAATCATGTCCCCCACTTATATGAGATCGATTAAATCTGGATGCGCAAACTCATGCCAAGCTTATCAAACTGAAGATAACCACCAACAACAAAGTATGCCAGGTTCATTGAAACGAAAGCATACCTATCAGGTTCAGCAGACTGAAAACTAAAGACGTTGAAAGTTTATTACAGACCTTGGAGATGACTCGACAATGGAGAACATCAAGCAAAAACCATTACTACCGGTGACGAATTAAAAGACACCTGAAAATAAAATCAGCAGAAGAACTGCTGCCACACAATGATAAAGAGAGTTTCTCTCCTGCTGGTCCCGCAAGCACCTCTAAGAAATCAAACAATTAACCAGCGATATTTAAGAGCCAAAGACATTTATTTAGTGTTTATATCCTGATTGCAATCTCCTCGTCACTGGACTCCAACTTCTGCCAGCGGCGAAGACACTTCACTGCCGCTTCTCCTTGTCCTAGTACCTTGTTTCCCCAGCACAGCTCCTTGTGTCCTGAATCCTTTGCCTGTATTATTTTCCCCATGTGTAATACAGTGAGAAATGGGTTTACGCGCAAGTGAAGTAAAATTAAATACTACACTGACTGGTATAAGCTGGCTTAGGGGGTGTTTGGTTCGAGGGATGGGGTGGTCTACCATCTTCTCACTCCTAACTATTTTTGTTTGGTTTGTGGAATGGAACGGATTGATCCATCATCACCTCATTCCTCCAATGGACTCATAATTAGTACAAGCATGAGGAATGTGGTCATCCCAGCAAAACTTCTCAAATGGACTCATCAGGTTTCCCCTTCGTACCTCCAATGTCACCAAATGGCATTGCTGCTGCTAGTTTAGTTTTTTATTTATGTTTAGTTGCACATGAAATAACTAAACTGCTAGTTTAGTTATTTCATGTGCAACTAAACATAAATAAAAAACAAAAGGAAGAAGAAGACATAATGGTGCTTCTTGATCATGTTCTCTTATTTCCAAACAAATACAAATAGCATGCAAGATTGAACAAACATAAAAGTAACTGACACTATTATGTGCTTCTTGCTTATTATATGCTTTGGTGATTATTAGTATGTGTACATATGAACATAGAAGTAAAATGTATCAATAAATGAATAAAAGAAACATTTACCTCTGCAAATAGCAGCATTCAGCAATTCATGCTTCAGTCAGCGAATCCTTTCCCATATGTTTTTCTCAGTTAATCTAACAACAACCTTTCTAATGTGACTGATCTTCATATGCTCTTCATTGCATTTGTATGAATCTGTTTTCTTCCTAAGCTTCTCTATGAGCTCCTCTGCAGTGTCTACCAAATATAACTCCTCAAGGTTTGTAATGCATTCAATACCATGAGGGAGGTGCTTTAACTCTCGGCACCTTGAAAACCTTAGCTCAACAAGGCTTTCCAGTGCACCTTTTTCTATTTTGACTTGGCTGAGCTGCGAAGCTCCATGTATTTGTATTCCTCGAAGTCTAGGAAATGATTGTGCGGAAAAGCACATTATCTTTCCATTATAAGCCTCATTATAAAGACCAAGAAAGCATAAACTACGTAGCGTCACTAGGCTAGAAAAGGAGTCTTCGTTAAGTTTGGAGGACCACAGGGACAATATATTGAGGTTCTTAAGGTGTGACCAGGATGAGAAAACCTGAGGCATCTGTGTCTTCTGCAGCTGCCCTGTCAGTTCAAGTTTATAGAGAGTCTCCGGTAAATTGAGTGCTTCGATTGGTAACACTTCATTGTCACCTAATGTATCAACTGATAGATGGGCAAGATGGTTCATATTCATGATTGCACGGAACAAGTTTAAAGAGTGCTCACTTGTCACGTCAGTAACTGCAAATGTTCTTAACTCTGTCAAAGCTGCAACCTCACGAAGAGTTTCTAGGCTTGCTGTAACTCTCTGTAGAGCATGCAGTCCGGTTAAGTGCCTTATGCCCCTAGGCACCTTAACTCCACAAAAACCTCGACGACTGTTTTCTAGGCGCATTGTAAATGCATACAAATACCTAAGCTTCCTTAGTTTTTCTACATCCTTGGGTAAACATAACAAAGAAGTTGCTGCTGCATCGAGTACCTCTAGGTTTTGTAATTTTCCTATTGCCTCAGGTAGAATCTCAATTCTTGTATATCTAAGGCCCAAAAACCGCAAATTAAATAAGCTGAAGATCTCATTAGGCAACATCTTAATTTCAGTACCTTGCAGATCCAATATTGACAACAATAATGAAGATGCAAGGGTAGGCCGCAGCAAATCAATATCAATAGAACTCGTAAAAGCATGGATTGCACGGAGATGTGTTCCACCGGATTGATTGAGCGGTGCCACATTGGTGCTTTGTATTGACAACCTACGAGTTGGATGCAACAAAACTGTTCCGCAGCCATCGTAAACTTTACCAAAGCATTCCTTTTCTGCTTTGTCAACGGCAATATGGCGGATGACATCATGCATTCGGCAACATTTTACTCGTCCAATCTCATTCTTCATTACAACTTGTAATAGGCTCCGATTTACAAGTTCATTCAAGAAACCCTCTGCCACTCCTTCAAGTGTTTTGTTCTCTTTTTCTTTGATGAATCCAGCAGTAATCCAGTGCCTTATTAACCTCCTCCTTTTCAAAATGTAACCCTCTGGAAATATTGCACAATGTAAAAAACAATTCTTCAATTCATATGGAAGATCCTCTAAGCTGATTTTCAAAATGGTATCAACGCCAGGGATTACGTTTTTAGTATGCTGCAACTCTAACTTGTCATATACATTTCTCCATTCAGAGTGAGTTGGGGGTTTGCACGACAGTAGGCGGCCTATGCATGCAATTGCAATAGGTAAACCTTCACACTTTTGTAAGAACTTTGTGGCCAAATCCCGTAATTCTGAAGGGCACTTTTTTGAATCATTATTCCAAAATGCTAGCTTACAGAATAACAACATAGACTGACGTACTTGTAGTGGTTCCAGCTTAATTGCACAGTTACGGGTTGCCAACGATGCAATTTCATATAATCTTGATGTGAGAACAAATCGGCTAGTACAATTAGCTGGAAAGATGGGCATGATATAATTTATCCACAGGCCTTCTTCCCAAACATCATCCAAAACCAACAGAACACTTTTACCTTTTATATGGTTACGGATGACGTCAACTACTCTTCTCATGTCCATATTGCTCGAACTGATAGAGGTACCAAACTCTCTAGCAATTTTCTCCAGCAAGTCCTCAACTCGGTAACTCTTTGACACCGTTATCCATGCAGCAGCATCAACTTGCACTTTCACAATCTTGTAGACATGATCAACCAAAGTAGTTTTGCCTACCCCACCCATTCCCCAAACTGTAGTAATTTTAGTGTTCCTTTCTTCCAAATCATTGACTAGCCACCCCTTGAGCTTTGCTGCATTCCCTTCAATGCCCACTAGATCTTCTTCCCTCGCAGAACACAAAGTTTGATTGGTGGATGTGGCATGATGGTCACCATTATTCTTAGTGTGTCCCTGCCTTCCTGGGATGACATAACGGTCCCTCCTTTGTATAGTGTCTTCAAGCTCAGCATTAATTTCACGGAGCTGGAGAGCTAGGCGACGCCAAACCTTGACATGCTTCATCCTCTTCTTCGTCTTGGCTGCAAATCCTCCATGTTTGTCGTCCTCAAGCTTGTACATGAACTCGTCAACGACATCCTCGATCCGGAATGATAGTTCTCGGATCTTGTTGACAAAGATGCCAGTGGTCTCGTCAGTGTCCTTGAACTTCTCTGAATCTCGCAGGTAGGCATTCATGCTCTTCAGCTCCGCCTCAGCTTTACGGATCTCACCAAAGAGACCCTTGAGGGCAGAAGCTTCCTTGCACAGAAGGGATGCACCATAGGCTACTGCCTCCTTCGCCAGGGCCTCACCGAGCTTGCCGATCAGTAGTCCAACAACAGCTTCCGCCATGATAGTGTGCGTGCTTGCTGCCAAAGCCCAAATTCAGAAATCAACTTGATTTTCAGAGGTCGTCCTCCTGGGGCGGCTCGGGCGGCTCACCTCCGGCCCGCCCAACCTTCCCTCCGCTGCCGCCAACTGCCTGCACCGCCGCCGGAGCCTCGCGCTGGAAGTCCGGTGGGCTGCGAGGAGGGCGGCGGCAGGGCGTTCTCCCTCAATCCTCTCCCCACGTCCTCCCCTCCCCTTCTCCTCTTTTCCTCCCCTCGGTGCTTCTTCCCCCCGAGCTTTGGTCATGGCAGGCGGCCAGATCCGCTCCAGGGAAGACCGGATCCGTGCTCTGGTGGACCGGATCCGCCGGTTCCGATGACGATTCCGGCCTTAGCGCTGGCCGTGCGGACGGCGGCGGCCAATGGCCGGCTGCGGCGTCGCGGTGGCGGCCGGTCCCCTTTGCTCTCCGGCTACTACATGCGCGACCAGGCCTCATGCTGGTGTTTATGCGCCTGGGGCAGCCGCGATGGTCCGGTTATGGTGGTATACAACAGCTTCTGGTAGTTGTCAGGGTGTCGAGGCTCCCAGATGAAAACCATGCCCGGTCATGTCTGGTGCTAGCGACGACGGTGCCACAAGGTATTGTATTCCTTCCTGAAGGCGTTGCTTTGAGGATCTCGACCTCCAAAGACTTTGTACAGGTGAAAACCGAAAAACCACAGGTTCGGACGGCGGCAGCGTCTTGCGTTGCTTTCCTCTTGAGGCGTCGTTTTGGCGTCTTTGATGACGGTACCAGTTCAGCTTGGAGGGTTGGTGGTGTGCATGCTAGAGATTGACTAAGTGCAGTTTCGATGCGGCAAGAAATTACAAGGTAACATGTCGCCGTCGAGCAGGATCATCCTAACATCTAAAGTTTATAAGAAGATTGCAGATAGGAGGGATATGTTTGCTGCACAAGGCCGAAAGGATGAAGCAAAAGATTAACTAGAAGAAGTTTGAAGCTTAGTTTTTCTAGCTTTTTTGAGGTCTTTTACGGTACACAATACTACGTATTGGTAGTACGGTAGTATAATCGGTTTTTTCTGTGGGTAAAAAAGTAATTTGTACTCATTTGGACCGCAGCGTGCGAGACGTCCGTCGTACGTTCATTTCACCGCGCCCGCGCCCTCCGTTCCCCATGGCCGCCGCCACCCCGCGCCGCCGCCTCCATTTTTTGTTTCCAATCATATCCCTATACTACCTATGAATACTACCCATACTACCGTAAAAGAACCGGTAGTACAGATTTAATTTTAGCCGTCGGATCTTTCGAAATAATTCCTTTTTTATTACATATGAGTCATTTCCAAACGGTAGTACAAGGTAGTATTGTGTACCGTAAAAGACCTCGCTTTTTTTAGTCTCTTTTCTTTCTTGTTTCTTGGTTCCTCATTTTGAGGTGTGGAGTCTAAGTGCTCTTGTATTTTCTGGCTATTGGCCGGTTTTGTTCATGTGGTCGTAGACATTCACTCGTGAATGTTCAAGACCGATATTTCCTTAATCTAAAAAACTTGATTTTCATATGTCACCAATGTCAACGTCCAAACAATGTTGCAAACTTTGACATAAGACGAAATCTGAAGAAGGATTACCTTATAGGCTAACAGAGCAAGCAGCGTTGCAGATCAGGCCTCCTTTGAACTTTAATTTGAAGTCACAGTTAGCTTCGACGCGTGGGAGCAGTTACACTACATCAGGGCGTCAGGCGAGCAACAATGCTATTAAGCTCTGAGGCTTAATGGAGGGGCAAGAGACTTAGCTCGAGATCTAAGAGTTACAAGTGGTGGAGGGCGAGGCGAAATGGGCGCAGGCTAAGAGTGCAGGACACATCTACTGCCAAGCATGGAGGTCAGCGAAGCAGGGCACGGAGGCGGAAGAGGCGATCTCTTGGAGCAATCATAGAGCTACGGATGGGGTAGCGGCGAGCTCTTGGAGACCAACGAGGCAACGACCTGGTGCGTCAACGGCGAGTGTGGAGGTTGGCAAGCCCAAACTGTTGGCTCATGTACGGCGACACGAGCATGTCCATCCACAGGGAAATGGTCATTAGAAAATGGACTACTTTAGCCTTTTACTTCTTTTATTGTTACCGATATGTATTATCCCTTATCTTATTGTTGATTCGATCTTGTGGTTCTCTGTCGGAAATAATAAATGGTTGGATGGTCGCTGCTGATTTTCGCAGCCCAACTAACACTGTCTTTGGGTCTGGCGTTTGTGCTCGATGCCACCTGCCGCCCTGTGCAACCTGCCGGCCAGACGACCGCTGCCCGTTGGATATTTGTGATCTTGGCTAACAACCGAGATCAACTTGGCAACACAAGTTCCATCATTAAAGTTATAAGCCAAATTTAGTTACGTGTTGTGATCGGCAAGTACACCTAAGCGTAATCAACTAGGAGTCGACCCCGGCCCCACAGTGCTATATATTTGAGGAGGAGGTGTGCCTCGTGCATCCCAATCCACCTCACATGAGGCAACTCCGATCGATTAGGGCGCTACAGGGGTTGGACGTTCGATCCTCACTAGTTCAACTAAGAGCTCATTGCAGGGTGCTGCACGTCACCAACAAGTGAGGCTTCATCAACAAAGAGCCTTAACGCTCTCAGATTAGTGAAGAACAAGGCTACTACTTCATCTACATCAAGCACGTCTACGACTACAGAGGCATCCCATGACTATTACAGGCTAGGCTTTGGTTAGTATTGATCTAAAGATTTCGCATTAAGTTCAATTAGCGATCATGACTAGACTAAGTTAAGATTCTTTTTAAGTTAATGTCAGGTTTAATTAAATCTAACAATACCACCTCCTCCAAGCGCCAGCCCATTTCGGCCGGATTTGGGTCCTTCAGTTCTGGCATAGGTAATGGACCCCCAATCCCAAGATCAACTCCATGTGTACATTGCTCTGTGACTACCATGCACTTTTTTTTTCCTTTTCTTTTACCAGTGATGCCGCGCATAAAGTTCAATTCGTGAAGCAATCTTAACGAAGGGATAATTGCATCGTGAGAGCAGTCACCAACTTGCAGCTTCTGATGGTGGATCCAGAGGACACTCAGACGGAAGAGTGAGTGCAAGATAAAGCAGCTGGGCGACCGGAACGACCTCCGTGGCACGCTGAGGATCTTTGGTCTCGAGAATGTTGGAAGCAAGGAGGAAGCTCTGGAAGCCAATCTAGCTGCCAAGGAGCGGCTCAGGTGGCTACAACTATGCTGGGAGCGCGATAGCCGCTGGCCAGACGCTGAAGCAGAGGCACAGGTGATGGAGGGTCTCTGTCCCCTGAGATCCCAATTCTGCGTGTGGTCGCACAAAACATGATTTGCGCTCGGTGGCTTTTTGCGGCCAAAGTCACCCACGCGAGTGGGCCCGCCAGTCCGCCGCGTGCCCCTCCAGTCTCCTCGCTTTTCTCTCTCCGGGCGGGAGCGTTCCTCATTCTCTTTTCTCTTTCCTGTGTTCTGTGCTCAGATCCACACCAGTGAGCCGGCGACTCTGGGCCGGCTGGGCGCGCGGGCGGCGGCGCTGGTCGAGCAGTGGCGCGCGTTCGCATCCCTGGCGAGGCGAGCGAGCAGCAGCGGCACTCGTCGGACCTCCCCGGCGAGCCGGGCGGCGGCGGCCGGGGAGGGCGCAAAGGGCAGCGGCGCTGGCCGGCCGCGGGGCAAGCAGAGCCGCGGCATGCCGGCGGCTGGCCCGACGTAGGAGTGCAGGTGATTTTTTTTTTGCAAAATATTTTTCTGCAAAACTTTTATGTAAATATTTCGTCATCTCTTTTTTGCAAAACTTTTCTGAAAACTTTTTATGAAAATCTTTTGGAAAACTTTTTCTAAAAATCTTTTTCTGAAAAACATTTTTGAAAATCTTTCGTCATTTTTAAAAAGTTTGCTCAAGATTTGTTGCAAAACTTTTATTGTGAAAAATTTTTCTGACATTTTTTCTTCAATATATGTTGCAAAACGTTTTTTTCCAAATATTTGTTGCAAACTTTTTTTAAAAAAAATCTGACTTTTTTCTTTGCTGCGTGGAGCGCGTAAGGCGGGTGGGCGGGGTCCACCGGTTTTTGTCGTGGCCGTGGAGTGGGCAGCGCGCCGTGCGGGAGGAGTGGGGGCCTGCATGGGGCCCGATGAGTTTGTCGCTTAGCGCGAGCGCGGACCCTCCCATGCAGTCGGCCGTAAATTAGCATAGCCCCTGTCCCCCGGCTCAGCTTCAACACCAATGGTGGGCACGGAGGGCGGCGGACCGACGGAGCTGGAGAGGCTTTACTTTCCGGCGATGCAGCCAACTTGTACCTGATCGGCTGCTCCTAAGCTTGAGAATTTCCTTCATCTCCAGCTTCTCTGGCTTAATGAATGCAGCTGGGACGCCTTGCCGAATAACATGGAACGCCTCATTTCACTCAAGAATCTGATCATCATTGCCTGCTTGAACATTCGGTGGCTTCCGGCACTGCTCGGCATTATTCTCGGGAGCCATGGCGTGCGTACGTTCGTAGTGTTAGGATAGTCCCAATGGGTTGTATCATGCACATTAATTAGTTGTCACCTAGAATTTTTTGATGACGTGGCAAGACATTTAATAAGAAAGAGATGGAAGCTGTATCATCTACAAGATACTCCACAGCTTTAACACGCTATCTTATGTTGTGGCACAAAAATTGATGGCATGGGTCCACTTTCATAGATACAAACTCACAACCATTAATTGTCTTGAATATTGGAGTATGATACTATGCATTGTTGAGCATGTTTCTTCTACGTGGCATTCTTGGATATAGAGTATGATACTATGGATTGGGATTAGCCTTAGAGGCCTCGGCCAGGGGTTTGTTTCCTAAATGCTATGCAACTAGTAAGGTGGCCCACACAAAATTTGCAGGTAGCTAGGTTTTTTTTTTCATATCGACATTTGGGCTCTTTATTATCTGAATATAATTTTATTCATAATATTTTTTTTATTATTATCCAGGCCACCTTTTCTTATGTTATATTTTTTATGAGTATTACAACAGAATATACAAAAAACTTAGACATCAATAGAATACTACCGGAAATCCGGTCTTTGCCGTGTGTCAAGCTCTCTGCCGAGTGTTTTTAGGGCAAAGAAAAACACACGGCAAAGATTTAAAAAAATACTCGGCAAAGAAAAACACATGGCAAAGATTTAAAAAAATACTCGGCAAAGAAAAACACACGGCAAAGAGGGCTCTTTACCGTGTGTCATGTTTAACACACGGCAAAGAGCCCTTTTTGCCGTGTGTCAACCTTTGACACACGGTAAAGAAAAATTTCAAAACAGGTTTTGAAGTTGTAAACGAAATCAAATTAAAAATATTCAACTACAAAGTTGTATAACCGCTGAAGATCTGCAACTTTTACTTTGATCATTTGTTTATATGACAAAGTGGTAGTAAAAGTGTTTATAAATCATACGCCTCTCATATAGTTTCCTAAAACTAGAAGAGAGATGTATAATGTATAATACTTGTGAGCAATCTTACTATCGGCATGTTGTATGAACTTTTGACCAAAATGAAAGTAGCCTACATCGACAAGTTATAAAACTTTGTATTTGATCAGTTTTTATTTGAAATCATCTTGTCAACGAAAAACTAAGTTTGAATTTTTCAAATTTGAAAATTCAAATTTTGTAAACGACCTTAGATAAACTTTTGACCAAAATGAAAGTTGTCTAGATCGACAAGTTATGAAACTTTGTAGTTGACCACTTTTTTGTTTGAAGTCATCTTGTCAACGAAAACTAAGTTTGAATTTTTCAAATTTGAAAATTCAAATTTTGTAAATGACCTCGGATGAAATTTTGACCAAAATGAAAGTTGTAGATCTTGAAAAGTTATGAAACATTTAGTTCACCACTTTTTTATTTAAAGTCATTTAGAGCCTCAAATAAGCAATTTACACTCGGAAAAGTTTAATATGAGAGGAATCAAAATGAGATATAGACGTAAAGACTCGAGTGGTTCAGTGGTAGAGTAGGCTATCGCGCGAAGGGGAGGGCGTGGGTTCGAATCCTGCTGGCCACGTAGCACGCAATTTTTATGCAAAAAATGTGCGACTTCCGAAATGGCCGATGGGGTCCTTCCCCCATTAAAATAAAATGTTTTGCTATTTTATTTTGTGTTTTTTCGGGATCAAAACTTTGTCTTGTGTCAATTTTTTTGCCGTGTGCCAGATTTAGCCTTGCCGTCTGCCACGTGATCTGACACACGGCAAAGATTATTTGCCGACTAATCTTTGCCATGTGCGCTTTGCCGTGTGTTACACACGGAAAAGGCTTTGCCGTGTGTATTTCCGCCTTTGCCGTGTGCTTTAGGCAAAGGGCCGGGTTCCGGTAGTGAAACATATTTTTAGATTAATTTTTTTCCATAAGTTGCTTTTCTCTTTTACCATATGTGCTAGATTTCTATTAATATTAGATGTGAGCATATTTTAAGCTCAGTTCAGTGGCGGAGCTAGGATTAAAATATAGCTACGGCGAACCTGCTACTACACAATCCAGACCGCGGTGCAGCGGCCTAGAGCGCAACGCGAACGGACGGGCGACTGTGCGGCCTAGATTTCTATTAATATTAGATCAGTTTTGATGGGTGGTTTCAATTTTTTAATTTACAATTTAGTCCTTAGATCTTAAAATGATTATTACTTTTTGCTCGTACCTCTAATTTAGGTGATTCTTGCGGTCACGCATTCATAACGGTGAGCTTTATCTTTTAAAATGTTATTTATACTATTTTATCACTATTACTTATATTATTCTTATGTTGTTGTGTATAAACAACAATATAAGAAAAGTAAAACAAACATTTATGAAATAATATGTCCAGATTTTAAAAGATAAAGCTCATCGTTACGAACGTATGACCACAAGAATCACTTAAATCCGAGATACGAGAAAAAATAGTAATCATTTTAAGATCCAAGTGCTATTTTGTCCTTGAATCTTAAAATGATTACTATTTTTAGTCCTTGAATCTTAAAATGATCACTATTTTTTTCTTGTATCTCTGATTTAAGTGATTCTAGTGGTCATGCGTTCGTAACAATGAGCTTTATCTTTTAAAATGTTGTTCATATTATTTTGTAATTGTTTGTTTTGTTTTTCTTATATTATTGTTTATACACAACAACATAAGAATAATATAACAAATAGTGATAAAATAGTATAAATAACATTTTAAAATATAAAGCTCACCGTTACGAATGTGTGACCGCAAGAATCACCTAAATCAGAGGTACGAGCAAAAAGTAATAATCATTTTAAGATCTAAGGACTAAATTGTAAATTAAAAAAATTGAAACCACCCATCAAAACAGCCCGATGGCCAAATTTGAACGGTTTTGATAGTTGAATGGCTAAAGATACCCGGTTTTGGAGTTTGATGGCCAAAACCAAACTGAGGCAAGAGTTGGATGGTCAAAAATGGACTTTTCCCATCTGTATAACTTGATGGACTGTGTGGGCTGCATTGAGTATTTGAGTTTGAGTGATGAGCTGGCTGCTGGCGGCCCAAATTTCTAAAGGCCCAAGAGTGTAAAGTAAGGATGCCCATAAGTCCAACCGGTATCTTTTCTTCTTCATCCTCTGAACGAACAGGTATCTCAGCTCTCAGGTCAGGTGTGTTCCATCCATGGCGTAGGGTCAGGGAGGGAACTACCGCCGGGGTTTTGGGGGTGGGGGTTTCCTCGGCGGCAGGTATGGCGGCCGCCATGGCTCGTCATATTTGTGGCTCCGCCACTGGCTCAGTTTGTCGGCCGAGCCAGCTGAGTTTTGCCCTGCCCATGACTTTCCGTAGGACGGGCTTGGACAGAGAAAATGAAGTCTAAATATTTTTTTTCTTGGCTTGATCCTGGCATGGCTTAAAAAAATACGCTGGTTACTGTTTGTGGGACGGGAATGGGCACGGGATTTTGTAGTCCCAGGCTAGCCTGCAAAATGCTAAGATCTAATTGATATTAGAGTAAAATAAATGAAGAACTAAAATGACAATGAAGCATAATTTTTAGATAAATTTCTCCTTCATGAGTAGCTCTTTTTTTTATTTACTGTATGTGTCGGATGTTCTTTTTGTAACATAATTTTGATAAGTATATATTCTCGTTAATTGCTATGCTGTCGAGGTTAATGGTCCATGTATTTTAGGGTTGGTGGACCTCGTTGTTCGAGTGTTGATGATCCTAAACTTATGTGTTGGTCACTGGCTACACGGCATTCTAGCTAGACCTCATCATAATGGTGCTCGCAAGAATGATCAAATTATGTCTGCAGCGATGTTTTGTTTGCCATGGACAATTGCCATTTAGAAGCAATATCCAAAAGGGCATTGCATGTAGCTTAGCACATATTCTAATGTTGAATGCCCTGAAGTCTCTTCTAGACTTAGTTCGGATGTGCTTGCCTGCCTGCTTAATGCTTATGCTACTTTGGTTGTAATCCAACTTGCCGCAACACAAACTAATGCTGGCAGTGGCTGCCATGAATACAATTCCAAACAAAGCCGCACATCGTTTCTGGCAGTTAGGCCGGTGATCGAGCCATACTGCCACACGACACGGATGAACAGGCTGTCCGTCGAAGTAAAATTATTTGACCATATTATGTTGCTACTCAGTGTACATCATCGCATATGAATTTTCAGTTCTCGAGCTCTCACCAACGGAGCAAGGTTCATCGTTCTAGAATTTTTGTTTTTGGTGCCATAGCAAGCGGCAATGCACCCAGGATGTATGCTGATCACGGAATTGTGCGGAGAAGCATCGATGCATGGTTACCAAATCCACCAGCTATATGAGGTGATGCAATGCTAAGAGGTGCAACGTGTCGGTGTGCTGGCGGCAATGCCACCTATTACGTAACGGAGATGTATATATATTTTAAATTATATTACTCAATTAAATTTTTATAATTGTATTTGGTATATGGTGTCTTTGCTACCACCTTTTAAATCGTCATTTAAATCAATGGTTCATATTATTCTTTTCATTAAAATTTTAATGCTAACGTGTGGGTGTATTCTAATTTCTTTTTATTTTCAAAATGTCAAATTTATATATTTATTAGTTGTATTAGACCTAGACTCTTTAGTTTGTTAGATAAAATAGTACAAAGGCATGTGACGCAGGCACATGTTTTAAGAGAAATATAGCGTGAGAAAGAGTTTTAGTGACTGACATGTAGCGTGAGAAAGAGTTCTGGCTACTCACGTACATGACCCTTGAGCCCACCTGTCAGTCCAATGGGTCCACTTGTCGGATTTGACGATTCAAAATTCTTTCGTTCTTTTTAGTACAGATCTAAGGGTGTATATTCTTCTCATTTTGAATTACGTGGAAATTTCTAGACCCTCTTGAGAAATCATGTTGGTAAGAAAAAATGCCTTACTTTTTTGTTTTACAAGTAGGCTGGCACGTGCCACAGGCACGTGTTATAAAAATAACATAAATTAAAAAAATCTTAATTTTTTAAAAAATAAGTATGTAAAATAATGCATACTTTTGTTAGATCGCATATTAAAATTATTCAATAGCATCTCATATTAAAAATTATATATTCATACATCGAAAGCTTGGGCCTCCGACGGAAACAGAAAGAAATTTTTGTATAATTAAATCTTAAACAATCAGCAACATATATAAAAGAAAATATTCACGATACATGTATCCATGAGCAACTCGGCACCGCAGCCAGCTTTTTGACGATGGGGAGGCCGAGAAGGTTGCTCTCCTCGTCGCCGGTGTCGTGGAGCAACGACGCCAAGCACTCGACGGCAACGGACACCGTCATAACGCGGAGCACGTTCCGCTTCTACCTGGCGAGCTTGGACACGACGAGCGTCGTGGCCACCCTTGTGCCGCGCTCGACGCCGACGCGAAATATGAACTCTGAATAGATGATGAGAATGAAGGGAGAGATTGTGTGCTTTGAGAATAAGGAGGGGCGCCTTATATAGGGCGCAGGAGGGCTAAGGAGATGAACCTGGACGCCCACGACTATCGTAAGTAATCGATTCCCTGATTGACTCCCACAACTATGGTAAGTAATCAAGTTTTAAAAGGAAGGAGACACCCGATTGCGTAGATGTCATTCCTTTTTTTGAAAGGAAACCTTGACTGGTACACAACACATATATGGACGCTAGCCATCTACAAAAGGAAAGAAGGAAATTCAAATTCCTTGACGCACACTGCCATATAAAGAAAGGAAAGCGGGCGAATTTCAAAAGGAAGGTGTAGGCGCCCTGATTGCATAGGAAGGTGGAGTAAAGGAAAGGGGTATTTTTTGAAAAGGAAACCAGTGTATCTTTTTGTATACGAATGCAACGAATAGAAAGGAAAGGAAAGCGGCGCCTTGATTGCATTACCATACAAAGAACGTGATCAAAAGGAAAGAAAGACAGACGAATTTACAAAGGAAGGTGGAGGAAAGGAAAGGGGTGTTTTTTTGGAAGGAAACCAGCGTATCTTTTTGCATACGAATACAACGAATAGAAAGGAAAGGAAAGCAGCGCCTTGATTGCATTACCATACAAAGAACGCGATCAAAAGGAAAGGAAGGCAGGCGAATTTCTAAAGGAAGGTGGAGGAAAGGAAAGGGGCGTTTTTTTGGAAGGAAACCAGCGTATCTTTTTGCATACGAATACAACGAACGGAAAGGAAAGAAAAACGGCGCCTTGATTGCATTACCATACAAAGAACGCGATCAAAAGAAAAGGAAGGCAGCGGGTATACAAAAATGCCAAGGTGAGAAAAAATAGGGGGACGGGATGGCGCCGAGGCGCAAAAGAACGGGGGGTGACGACCAAACGCGTCTACCCCCCCGGTCGTCCGAGGCCACCTTTTGGCTCTGAATTGTGGGTCCTCTGTGAGGTTTAGGAGGGTAATTTTTTGGGTGAAAAACCGTTTCAATTGTGACACTCTTTACAGCATAGATGAACGCGTCACCGTCGCTTACATGACAATTCGGACGCCACACATGCATGGCTTTTCTTTATTTTTGGCATATAAATCAAGTTTTGCTATACAACAATGAAAATTAATTTATTTTCTACACATTACGTACATAGTGTATGTGTCTAATTCTATTAGTCTTTTCTATACACTAGCAGAAAGGCACGTGCCACAGGCACGTGTTTTTAAAAAAATACTAAATTAATGATATAGTCAACATGAACTCTTTAGATTAATCTAGAGCATTCGATTACCATAAAATCCGACGGTGCAGGAGTAATGTAGTCAACTTAGACTCTTTAAATTAATCTAGAGCGTTCGATCGTCATCATAAAATTCGACGGTGTTGAAGGGGTAAGAGTAACCCATAAGATTTGGTACGAAAATTTCGTCGTCCTTTATAGTATGGAATAGTACGTGTATACATATTAGATTCTATTCTTATATAGTTGTCTCTACTCATATATTCATTTAATCGTATTTAACATGGACTTTATGATTCATGTTTAATAATTACTCTAAACCATATACATGGACGGTCGTATTAGATTAGAAAATTCTTTTTTTATTTTGAATTAGTAACGTTTTTGAATTTCTATATATCTATTAGTCAAATATTCATAAAATAGTCGTATATAATCTGGACTCTTTTAGACTACTCTTGACCATCGGATCTTCATAAAATCCAATGGTCTAAATCCTTATTTTTTTAGATTAACGTGGGATTTTCTAGGTCCTCTCGGTGAATCTGGTGGCTTCTTTTGCTTAAAATCCAATGATCTAAATCCTTCTTTTTTTTAGATTAACGTGGGATTTTCTAGGCCCTCTCGGTGAATCTGGTGGCTTCTTTTGCTTCTGTTTTATTAAGATAATAGAAGATGATAGAGTAAAAAAAAAAGATGCTCAGTTTTAGCGGCACAAATTCATGGTGTTCCAGTGCGCTTTGCGTGAGTTTGGGTGTTCTTCTTCATCGACTCCGGCATGGGCCCGTCCATGTTCACGGCATCACACTGAACATATTTGTTTCATATGGTCTGTAATATAGTGGAATTGTGAATGTCTTTACGCTAGCTCGTTTTGGTTTGTAATGATGTGGTATTGTAAACACCGAACATTCCTCTAGCACTCTCAAGAAAACAAGGGCACGAGCATTATATTGTCCAATTGCATATCTAAGCTTTCATTCAGTGAAGAGTTCAATCGACTCGCCGGAACAAATAGATGGAAAATACCTTTGAGCATGCAGATGCCGCATCCCAATCCTCGTCGTCCTCGTGAACTCTGCCCTCTTGTACCACGGCAAACGCACACCTAAAGCGGCAGCAACGACAGCGCAAAAGCGTGGAGGCGACGGAGACCTTTTCTTGGGTGCTCCTATGCATCTAGTGAAAGATCTATAAAACCTACCAAGGCCAAGTTGACAATGGGGCATTCAACATTTTTCTGAAAATTGTTGAATACAAAAATTTTGACTAACATTTTATCTTTCCGAGAACGTTAAGCCCCAACATTTTTTTGAGAAATGTTGACGAACATTTTCGGAAAATGTTGGACGTCAACTTTTTTTGAAAAATGTTGAACCCAAACATTCTTTTCGAAAAAGTTAAACCCAAACATTCTTTTCAAAAATGGTTGACCAACATTTTCAAAAATATTAAACTTCAACAATTTTTTTAACTCTTCATACAATCTGGGCCCAAATACTTCCGGACCTTTCATACCCAACAGCCTGGGACCCAATACTTAACTCAATTCTCCTTTCGGGCCAGCGGCCCATGTAGGAATTGGCCCTGCCAATCAAATTGCTCAAGCCGAGGGTGCGCCGCCAGCTGCACGGAGAAACAGACATCTCCGAGCCGAAACTTTGCTCTGCTTGAAGAAAACAGAGTAGCACGCCGGAACCTTCTCTGGTTCCAGAGAACAGAGCAGCAGGCATGGGACATCGGCTTCTGAATTTCGATACGTTTTTGCTCGTCTTCTTTTCCTTATATATGTGGACTACTCCCCACAGGTGCCTGCATCGGGTGCTTGAGCCACATTTCGATCGAACCAGGTAGAAATGCAATCATGTCCCTGGTGTATCTTAGATCAATTAAATCATGCCAAGCTATCAAACGGAAGAACCTATATGAAATGTACAAAGTATGCTAGGTTCGTTGAAACATAGTATGTCTCGTTAAACTGAATGGAAACTATAAAGACTCTGCAGGTTTATTTATCATTAGAGACTGCGGTGATGCCCAGACCATAGAGCACATCAAGCAAATTCCATTCCTACCAGTGACCTAAGCACATATTATAGGTTTAGGGAAGTCGAAATTAAAAAGGTTCGGCAAGTTCTAGTACTGTATTACACCTACTGACACACCGTTTTTTTTTTTAAATCTGTTAGATCTGAGGAAGGCCTCAGATGCTCCGAATCTGTAACATCTCCCATATAAAGAGAGTTGTTCTCTTGTTCTTCCCCTGGTTTCACATGCAGTTTTGATGGTCATCCTGATTGCTACCTTCTCATCTTTGAAAGAAAACCTCTAGCAGCAGCAAAAGCTTAACCTGCGCAGCTCCTTTTGTCTTCAATCCATTATCTGTAGTATTTATTATTTAACCCAAAAGTTAGTAAAATGAAAACAAATATCAGGCACCTCTGTTATTCTAATCGCTAAGCTTAAATTAATTCATAGGGAAGAAATATGAATGGTACAAATGACCCTGTTAACAACTTCTTGACAAATTCTCTGCTATGAGAAAGAAGCAACTGACAAAACCAAACTGAAGTACTGATAAGTAGAAATGTAGAATAACGGTATCAACCAAAATAAAAATAAAAGAAACCAGTCTTACCTCTGAGAGTAGCGGCATCTATGCCAGCGAATTCTTTCCCACGTGTTTTCCTTAGTCAACTTAACACTGACCCTTCTAATGTGCCTAATCTTCATATGTAATTCATCGCATTCATTTGCTTCCTGCCTCACCTTCTGTATAAGCTCCTGTGCAGTGTCGTACAAATAAAAATCCTCAAGGGATGTAAGGTACTCAATTCCATGAGGGAGGTGCTTCAATTCTGGGCAATCTAAGAACCATAGTTTAACAAGTTTCTTCAGTCCACCTTCCTCGATTTCCACTTGGTTTAGCTGTGGAGCACCGCGTATTCCCAGTTGTTGAAGTGCAGGAAATGACAGTGCAGCGAAATACAACTTCTTTCCACCATAAGCATTATTGCCAAGTTCAAGAGAACGTAAGCCACGTACTACAGTGAGTCTAGAAAATGAGTCCTCATCAAGTTTAGAGAATAACAGAGACAATCGAGTGAGGTTTTGAAGGTGTGACCAAGACGAGACAATTTGAGGCATCTCTATCTTTTCCAGTTGACCTATCAATTCAAGTTTTGAAAGAGTTTCAGGTAAATGTAGTGCTTCCAATTGTAATACTTCATTTTCATTTGATGCTACAATTGAGAGGCTGACAAGATGGTTCATGTTTGTGATAGCATCACACAAGCTTAAAGAGTGCTCACTAGTCACATCAGTAATTGTAAATGTTCTTAATTCCGTCAAAGCAGCAACATCACGTAGAGTCTCTAAGCTTGCCTTAACACTTTGCAGAGCATGCAGTCCAGTCAAGTTCATTATGCCCCTAGGCACCTTAACTCCACCGAAACATGCGAGATTTCCTTCTCTGAGCTTTGCATTTGCATAAAGGAACATAAGCTTCTTTAGTTTTGCTATATCTTGTGGTAATGAACGCAGAGCAGTACCAAAAGCATCTAGTACTTCTAAGTTTTGTAGTTTTCCTATTTCCTCAGGTAGAATGACAATTCCTGTATGTCTAAGACCCAAAAGCCGTAGATTAAACAAACTGAAGACCTCACTAGGCAGCACGTTGATTTGAGTACCTTGCAAATCCAATGTTGACAGAAAAATTGAAGATGCAAGGATAGGCCTCAACAAATCAATATCAGCATAACTTGTGAAAATATGGATTGCTCGGATATGTGTCACACCAGATCGACTCAGCATTGCAATATTGGTGCTTTGTATTGACAGTCGCCGTGTGTTGCCTATAGAAAATATTCCAGAGCCCTTGTAAATTTTACCAAAACATTCTTTCTCTGCCTTGTCTAGGGCAATAGAGCGAACAACGTCATGCATTCGGCAACATTTGACTCGTCCAAACTCATTTGTCTTCACAACTTGCAGTAGGCTTCGGTTGACTAGTTCATTTAAGTATCCCTCTGCCACTTTCTCCAGTGTTTTGCTCTCTTTTTCCTTGATGAATCCTGCAGTAATCCAGTGCCTAATTAACCTCCTCCTCTTAATTTGATAATCCTCTGGAAACAGTGCACAGTGTAAGAAACAATTCTTCAATTCATATGGAAGGTCTTCGAAGCTTACTTTTAGAATCATATCAACACCTGGAATCACAGTTTTTGCTGACTGCAACTGTAACTCCTCGTACGTATTTTCCCATGCTGTATAAGTTGGAGGTTTACAAGACAGTAAGCGACCAATGCATGCAATAGCAAGAGGCAACCCTTCACACTTTTCTAAGAACTTTGCGGGCAAATCCTGTAACTCTGATGGGAACCTTTTGTCGGTATTATCCCAAAAAGCTACATTGCAAAATAGCTCCCGTGAGAGATTTTCCTCTAGGGGTTCCAACTTAATTGTGCAGTTACTAGTTGCCAATGATGCGACTTCATATTTTCTTGATGTGAGAACAAACCGGCTCATGCAATTTGTTGGAAAGACATCCCTGATATTAATCCATGAATCCATTTCCCAAACATCATCTAAGATTAATATGTACCTTTTACCATTAAGATAGTTATGGATTACCTCAACTAGCCTTATCAGTTCCATGCTCCTTGCATCAACTGAGATACCAAACTCTCTAGCAATGTTTGCGAGCAAGTCAGCAACTATGTGACTCTTTGACACTGTTACCCATGACGCAGTATCAAAATCCTCTTTCACAGCCTTGTAGACCTGATGAACCAAAGTAGTTTTGCCGGCACCACCCATTCCCCAAACCGTGACAATTTTGTTTTTCTTTTCGTCCAAATCACCAACAAGCCACTGTGTCAGGGTCGCTACATTATCCTTAATTCCCACAAGATCTTCATCTCTCAAAAAACCCAAAGTTTGATTAGTATATCTGGCATGGTAACCGTAGCATCCAACGTTTCTTTCCATCACTGGGATAGCATAACGGCCCCTCCTTTTAATAGCTTCTTCAAGCTCATTGTTGATGCTATGGAGCTCAAGAGATAGACGGTTCCAAATGCACACACGCTTAATCCTCTTCACCATCTGGGCTGAAAATGCTTCATGGTGCTTGTCATCCTCAAGATTGTAAGTGAACTTATCGACAACATCCTCAATCCGGAAAGCCAGACCTCGAATTTTGTTGACAAAGATGCCATCTGTCTCATTGGTCTCCTTCAACTTCTCTGAGTCATGTAGGTAGGCCTTAATGCTCTCCAGCTCCTCCTTTGCTCTGCAGATCTCACCAACGAGACCCTTGAGTTCAGAAGGTTCACTGGAAACCCACGATACGCAATAGGCTACTGCCTCATTCGTTAAGGCCTCACTGAGCTTGCCGATCAGAACACCGACAACAGTGTCTGCCATGGTTGGTTTGTGTTTGCTCGAGAGCTCAGAGTTTCATGTGCAGCTGCCAAACCCAATTTCAAAAATTAAATACGATTTATTACTATTTTTTTCTGAAAAATATGAACTTTCAAAAGAACGATACTGAACAAAAGTTTGAAATAATGAAATTTGGTGGAATCTTACCAGGATAGTCGAAGAAAACAACTATGAGAGAGGCAGGATCCACGGCTTCAAGGCCTGTGACTAATGACCCAATTGAAATGATAGCCCCACCAATTATGTTATATAATTAAATGCGGCAAATCAAACTGGCATCTATTGGTTACATCTGCGGAGAAACCAAAGATGTACAATGTCTGCAATGGTCACCATTTCACGTAAAACAAAGCTCAGCAAAAAAAATAAAGGGCCAATTGCAAAACTGTCCCTGTTTTCATCTCTAACTGCTTGTTTGCCCCTATTTTTTCAACTTTGCATGTTTGCCCTCCTTTTTTCTTATCTAAACTTTGGCATTGCCCCTATTCTGTCAAACCCAGGCAACGGTGTCAACTAAGTGGGGGAAAAGACATATATACCCACAGTTCATGAATTGAGTGGAATTTGGAAAGCTGGACTTATTTCACCGCTTCAAATAATTATTTCATTTTCTGTATTAAAAAATAAAAAGTTAAAAATAATCTATTTCTGTCCTTCGTCATCTGTTTTGTTTGTTAATCCCATCGTCTGTGGCTCCGTGCTTTCCAGGACGTTGGTCCTCGCCGTCCTTCAATCAAGTGCGCATGTGCAGCCAGCCACGCTTTTCACCTTCACTGCTCCACTCCGGTGGCGCCCATGCTCCTGCTGTCTGATGAAGAATCAATTCCATACCTCTCTTCTTCCTCAAGCCGGCCCCGCTCATCACAGGACGCGCAGGAGCTGCAGCCTCGTGCCACAAACCGAAGCCCAGCATGGCCGCGCGCTACGCCAGTCGCCGCCCTACCCCCAGGCTGCTTCCTTACGCTGCTCGCCAGCGCTCCGCCTCGCGCCGCAGCACCGCCCAGCTGTTGCCGCCGCCGCACAAGCACACCGACCGCGCCGCGATATGTGGCCTCCACCTCGCGCCGCTCACTCCGTGCTGCTGGAAGCTTAGCGCCGCCGGTGTGCCACCTGATTTGATGGAGGGAGGACGAGGAAGGAGCGGATAAGGCAAAGGGCATCAGTGCCATTTCCGATCCTTTTATCTTTTCCGTTCTATTTATTTAATTTAATCGGTGAGTTTGATTCCAGTGACGGCGTCGGAAAAGAGGGGCTTCAAAAATTAAGGACAAAATTGTAAAGTTGTAAAAACAGAGGCAAATGTGCAGTTGAAGGTGGAAACGAGGGTGGTTACGCTGTTATCCCAAAAATAAATGGGTTGATAGTCAAATTTGACACTAGTCGAGTCTGGCTGGACCTAGCGGATTTAACCTTTATTCAGAGGCGGTTAAACCGCTATGGCCATATGTCTGGCTCGACAGGACAGAGGCGGTTTAACTGCTATGGCCCTATGTCTGGCCCGACAAGGCAGAGGCGGTTTAACCGCTATCCAGGGGCGGTTAAATTGGCCCTGTGTGCCGAGTAGATTTTGAGAATCCACGTAAATTATGAGTTATCTCTACATTTTCCTTCCGGGGCAACACCTCCCCACCCTATAAATATAAAGGTCGCGACTGATTGAGTCCTAACACAACACAGCCAATCGAACAAAAACTTTTACTTTTATCTTTAAACCTTAGCTTCTCCAATCTCGTGTTGTTTTTCCTTCGTCTCTATAGCGGTTGAAGTCGTTCTGAGTGGCTTGGGTCCCTTCCGAGTCGGTGTTCTTAGGTTTTCTTCACAACAGTCAGCCCGAGGCCGGTTAAACCGCCCCTGGCTAAGGTTGCTGCGAGGATGATCGTTTCACGCGCGAACTAGCACAATTCAGTGTGTTGACCATAATTTGCGCCAACAAAATGTACCACATTTTTTCCCTTGAGAGGCTTCCCATCATTTGCAATGTATGCATGCATGTCCGTAGCACATTTCTGCTTGGCCAATTTATATGATATCATTTTCCAGGAAAAAACTAGAAAAAAAAAGAAATGCAGCATGCTACCATTGGTATGATATGAGTTGGCCAAACAGAAAAAAGGCTATTGTTTCTAAACATATAGGCTATGTGACTACTGATGATACTAGCAAAAACATCGATAATGTGGTCCTTCTCTACATTCTAGCGCATTTCGGACAAATAGAATTGACGAGTATTTCGATGAACCTCTACTATGAAATCCAGGCTGGTCCAGATCATTGGAAGTTCAGCTGTGTTTGTTTGTTGTAGGACTAAAACGATTCCAACCTGTGACGAATTAACAGAGACCTGGGATTAAAATCAGCAAAAGAACTACTGCCACACAACAATAAAGAGAGTTTTTCTCCTGCTGGTCCAGCAAGCACCTCTATGAGATATTCAAAAGCCAATGGCATTTTTAGAGTTTATATCCTGATTGCGATCTCCTCGTCACTGGACTCCAACTTCTGCCAGCGGCAAAGACACTTCACTGCCATTTATATCCTAGTCTTAGACTATTTGCAGCGGTGTCCTCTATAGCCTCCTGGATCTCTAAATATAGAGGATTTGTTCAAAAAACATGCTGCAACGATGTTCTCTATAGCCTCCTCTAAATTGGAGACACTCCCCACCATCCCCTAAATGTGGAGGCTCCTGCGTCCTCTCCCCCATCTCCCTCCGGCTCCGTCTCTGCCTCGGCTCGCCTTTCCCTCTCTCCCTCCACCTGCCCGCCCGCGCGCCGTCGCTCTACTACGCTCGTGCGCCGCCTCCTCAACCTCCGCTCCACCCGCGCGCCGCCTCGGCTCCACCGCCGGCCCCACCTCTGCCCAGGCCTGGAGCAGCAGCGAGCTCGAGCACCACTGCTGCTCCCCACCACCACCGCAACGCCGCCCGCCGCCTACGGCCGCCGCCGCCGCTGAACTCGTGCACCTGCGGAGCGGGTCGGATCCTGTGCGTGCGGGTGGATCGGCCGAGGCGGCGGAGCGGGTCCTACGCCTGCGGGTGGTGGAGCATGTCGGAGAGGGAGACGAAGACCCGGCCTTGCTGGTCGGCGACGGACGCCGCCGGCTCGGAGGCCTCCTGCAGCAGGGCGGCCGACAGCTGCTCGTCGGCTCGGGGACCGGAGCAGGGGGCGGCCGCGGCTGGGCTACGGTGGCAACGTGCGGGCTTGCGTGTGGCGGCAGCGCTCCCCGGCCGCGCAGGGGCAAGCGCGGCAAGCTCCGCCGGCCGGGGCAAGGATGGGCGGCCGCCTTGACCCCGCCGCCGGCTACGCGCCGGGCGAGCGCTGCCGGCCCGCGCCACGCGAGATCCGCCGGCCGCGCGCGGGTGGAGCTCCGCCGGCCTCCAAGCTCCGCCGCTCGCCTCCGGGAAGGGAAGGAGGCCCCGTCGCCGTACGAGCCGCGCCGCAGTACGAGCTGCGCGTGCGAGAGGAGAAGAGAGGAGGAGAGAAAGAGAGGAGAAGAGAGGAGCGGTGGGTCCCGCGCTGACATGTGGGACCAAAAAAAGGATAGAATAGAGGAGGGGAATAGGGGGTACCATTGTAGGATGATATTATTTAGAGGATGTAATCTTTTGAATGAGGGTTGAAATATTCCTTTGGAGGATGATATTTAGAGGACACCGTTGCGAATAGTCTTAGTAGTTTGTTCAACAGCACAGCTCCATGTGTCTTGAATCCTTCTCTTGCTCCTGCAACCTTAGCATCACATGGGCAGGGAACGGCGCGCCGCGCTGCAGAGTCAGGCGTGAGGCCATGGCTGAGCCCGGTGCTGTGAAGCTTGGGCGCACGAGCGCGTGGAACCGAATCACGCTCACGGCACGTTCGGTCGCATCTGGCTCGCGGTGTGCTTGCCTGGCTTTTGGTCACAGAAGATGGCGCAGCACACCTCCCTAACCCACGCGCGCGCGAACAGGTCTATGTGGCTGTTTCTGTATGCTCTCCCAGCCATTGCCTTGAGTAACTCGACGTAGGTTAAGGTCAGCACATTAGGCGTTCGATGCATGTCCTCAGAAAAGAAAAGTGGTTCATGATATATCATTTTCAACGTGGTTTTGTGTACGAGATAAATTAGTATTGTCCTTTTAATCTACTCCTGGCTGCATATTCTTGCTTCTAAGTTCAACGTAAAATCATACGTACTCTTTGCTTGCAAAGCTTGAAATAGGCACTGAAGAGTGAAGAAATAGTTATAGAGGTCTTTTACAGTGCTTCATACCACCCTATACTGGTGTCAAAAAGGACCAGATATAAGGATCTGACGGTCCAAATTAATTGTATACCGCTGAAACCTCACGTGTAGTATAAGGTGGTATAAATAAAGTGGTACGATGGTATAGGGGTATTATGGGAAAAACTATGAGTGGTATTATTGTAATATGTTTGTATTCTTTCTTATTTTTAATACCGATATGTCTTTTACATACGCACGTTTAATATTGTGTTCATTTCATTTCGTTCACTTGCTCCTGGCTTTGGTTGACCACCGGCGGCGTCGGCGGCGGCGGCAGTGAGGTGATTGCCGCCGGCGGGCTGCGGGCGCGCTGGACGGAGCATCGGATCCGGGGCGGCAGGACCTTCACCGGTGTTTCTTCCACCTCGAACTCCTCCTCGTCTGAACTGTCCTCACTTGCTAGTGCCAAGAAAGGAGATCCCTGTCCTCCTTTCCTAACACCCAACAACGGATCTGAAGATGGACTAATGGAACCCACCGAGCGGACTCGCGAGCCTCTTCGCTTCCGTATATCCGAATCTGCAAAACCGAAATGCCTTACCTCGGATTGACTCCCATCCTCGTAGAGATCAGCTGTTGCCACTGACTTCGGCGCGAGAGTCAGTCGCCGCCGCCATCGGCGGCTTCCTTCCATCACCAGCACCTCACGCTCCTGTCCTTTGGATTCATGACGATGGTGAGATTGTTGGAAATATGCGTTTAAATCTACCAGATTTTAGTTTGAGGTAAATTATATAGAACAATGCTACTGCTATGTAAATCAAATCAACTTGCAGACAGATTAAAAGAAACCGAAATATACTCATGTAAACGGTACATAAATCCATCTAACTTACAGAATAGCGCTCCGTCCTCGTGGAGACTCGATGCAGTGAAGATCGTGTCGAGGCAGCGCAGAACGTAGTCGATCGAGCGGTCGTGCAGTTGCGCTACCCAGAAACCTTATTGCCGCCCCTCGTGCAGGCTTCACGACGGCAAAAGCTCGGAGATACCGCTCACTCTTCTCCTCGGTGCACGCCAAGGAAGAGCCGACGAGATCCAGCAGCTCAGTACCACAGCACACGGACCAGATGGAAAAGGAGAAAGAATGTGAGCATGGGTTATTTCAGTGTTGGAATCAGTCTGTCCCTGGACGTCTCGAGTACCTCTTATAGAGGAGGCGATAACAGCTCTCTGCTGACTGAACCGCCTCGTCTCCGGTACCTCTTATAGAGGAGGCGATAACAGCTCTCTGCTGACTGAACCGCCTCGTCTCTAGTACCTCTTATAGAGGAGGAAATAACAGCTCTCTGCTGACTGAACCGCCTACAATAACGCCCCACTAATTGGCAATAGTAACCGCCCAAGGAACGCGTATACGCGCGCGCGTGCGTGTGTTGTGTAGGCCAAGCCCCATTCTCTCCTTCAGTCACTCATCAATGACCTGAGAGAGCTCTTCTATATAAGTTGGCTTGTACCATCTCAAACTAGAAGTATAGGACTAACTTTATGACATGCACTCTTACTTTGAAATTTCTGAAATGGGCCTCTCCATGGGCCTAATTTCCAGCAGAGATTTGGGTCCATCTCAGCTACTGACATTACATGAAATAATGTCCATCTCAGCTACTGACATTACAAGAAATAATCATTTGGGTTCCTCTGCTCCTTGCTCACAATGTTGCATGCATAAATGATTGGTTCATATACCAGGATGGTGAAATCGCAGTCAGACTAGTGAAAATTACATAGTGATCCTCTTATGTTAGACCGACCACCACACACAGTTCATATGTTACCAATTTAAGGCTTCAAGGGAGACTTGCTCATATACTTGGAACTAGAACTTTACTTTAGGAACTAGAACTTTGTATTATAAATCTTTGTTCAGATCATACAGTGGACATACCTGCAAAAAAAGCTAGATTACTTTTAACAGTAGCTGCATATAGGTTGCTGGTGCCTATGAAACAAACATGAGTGTGAGTTGTGAACATGCTTATATTTTTTCCATAGGAAGCAAATAAAACTAACTCCCGGCTTAATTCATGACCACAAGGACTGTCATAGTGTTACATAAACATGTGTAACAATGACGAAGAAACTTATGTTCCTCATCAGAAGTTTAGGATTGCAACTACCAAGGTAGGTTTGTAGCAATATTTATGACATTGGCTGATGCCCTACAGCTCGTTTATGGCAGCGTCTGACCCCCTTGTATGTTTTTGGTACAGTACATAATTTGGTAGTAGGAAAAGAAGACTTACAGGGCTGCAGTTTGCAAATGTGGTTTGCTTCTTGATCTTGCTCGGTGGCTCCAAAGTTCCTTTCATGTGGGCAGTTGGGGCGATGTTATAGGGCGCGCGTTCGCTGCCACGTCCTCCCAGCGAACGAAGGGCCAGGTACTGTTTCTCTTCCTCATCTTCTCGTTTTCTTTCTTCTTTCTCCGACCTCGCCGTTGCGCCCACCACCGCCGGCGCCGTCCACCTCCAAACTCATCGCCGGAGCTCGCCCCCGCCGCCGGCGCCGCCCTGGCCCTGCCCGTCTCCGGCGGCTCACGCCGCCGGAGCCGCCGCCGCCGTCTCGACCTCTTCCGCCCTAACTCGTCGCCAGAGCTCGCCCTCACCGCTGGAGCCTCACCGCCGGAGCTCGCCCCCGCCCCTACCCTGCCAAACCACCGTCCCCCACCACCCGGCCGGCGGCGGTCCCCGCCGCCGTGCCTCGCCGCCACCGCCGGGCCGGCCTCCCGCCCCTAACCTCCCTCTACAGCCGGGAAACTCCGGTGAACCCCAACAACCCCAAAACGTAAAGGCCTGCCAGCCTCCCACCGACGACCTCGCCACCGGCCGCCCCGCCCACTCTCCGCCCAGAGCTTCGTTCCGTCCTCTTTTTCTCTTCGTTCGCCGGTACTGGTGCTGTTACGACCAGAGCATCATTTTCGGGGCAGTTGTACATGCTGTTACGACCACACGTTATGTACACAGGTGTTAGAAGCAAGCTGAAATAGAAATTCAGCTTTGTGATGCTCTGTAAAAGTCGACTTACAGGGTTGTTGGTGTGCGTTGAAAGTTTGTATGTCTTGGTGGTTCTTTTTTTTTTTTTTGCATTGGTCTATGTGTAATTACAAGGTCCCACTGATGATAAGATTTTTTTACTATGACAAGATTTGTCGTTTCCTGATCTCAAACAAAAAAAACTTTTTTCCCTTGCGTGATTACAGTACAGAATCCAACTGGTGATAAGATTAATTTGTTGCTAATGTTTTTCTAAGCCATTAGATCCATGGATAACTGGCTGGTAGGTGGCCATCATTAATCATGCTACTAAATCATCAATCACGTTCACGGTCCATAGCAAATCATCAATCATTGATAACTGGTACTCCCTCCGGTTTAGTATTAGAAGTCGTTTTGGACAAGGTTTGAGTCAAACATTGGGAATATAAATCATGAATAACATTTAAGTCGTTGAGTTTGAAAATGTGAAAATCATATAAATAGATTCGTCTTGAAAATTACTTTCATAAAAATATACACATGTAACTTTTCAACAAATATTTTTATAGAAAAGAGAAGTCAAAGTTTTGCTTTGGTGACCGTGTCGTTGTCCTAAACGACTTCTAATACTGAACTGGAGGGAGTATGTAAGAGGCAGTAACAGCTCCATGCCTTAGTGTGGGGCACCAAGGACATAACACGTGCATATATATGCAGCACGGCAACAAAAGATGATTGCTTCATTTTGTAGTTCAAAGCACAAGTACTAGCAATTCATCATCCAATTAGATTTTACGTGCATCAGTCTTACTATTACTAATTGGAGACTTCTTTTAAAAGCTCCACATGAACCCATCTAGGATCTTAGGTGCACAGTCCAAAAGAAGAGTAGAATTACCCACCTATGTCATTAAGAAAAATTAGTTTAAAATAACCCCCTATATCTATATTCTAATTACTCAAAACTGCCATTATAAAAAATTAGTCTAACATCCATCCTAATTCAAGTCTTTCCAAAAATTAGTATATTTACCCTATGCCGTTGGGTGGTCTAGGGGAAAATCATCCTTCTTTTTTTTTTAACTGCGAGATATGCGGACAAGTAAAGTATTATATTACTATTAGAGTACTTGCATCTTCCGAGTATTCATACAGTAAATAGGTCTCACGTCAATATTTTGGTCTCTAAATACACAATATTATATTGATTCCTCAACAATAATATAAGAGTACTATCAACATCAAGTCTCCAATCACAAAAGAATGGTGATAATGAAATGAACATGATAGTGTCTTCCACACACTATTAAAAATATTTTTATGAGGGAATGAAAATTAATTGAAGGCATTTAATTTAAAGCCATCTACACGCATAAACATTACTCTTTCCATCCCACAATAATGTTATATTTGGCTTTGACATATGTCAAATAATTTTAAAGTGGTGAACTGACTGTAGCTCAGCTGGTAAGGTTCCTTGTGGTGAAAGTTAGCCACCAGGGTTTGAGTCCTCTACTCAGCATTGTTACACGCATTTTTTAGATTTTATTCCAGAACTTAACCGGCACTACTCTTTCAGTGATAGCCCACGTACCAGTCGACAGCGAGGTGCCAATCTTTTGGAGGTGCACATAGAGGTAGAGTTGTGTGCGTGTGTTCGTCGGGGCAAGAGAGCATGCGTGTATCTGGGCATCTGCGTCCATACCGTGTCATTCGCCGAAAAGAAATAATTTTAACTGACATTGTAAAATAATATTAGCATATATATCCATAGTGAAACCAAATTATAACATGTAATTTTTATACAGTGATTATATTACTTAGAATTTTTTGAATGAAAACTAAGTTAATTTTACTTAGCAATTTTTTGACATATTATGCAGTAGAACCCCCAAAGTGTATATTGATCTCGCACCCAAATCATAACAACCATTCATCAATAATATATTATATATTACCGCAAAATGTGTGAACCTCCTTGTGATGACATAAGTGTTAGGAAGTAGACAAAGAATAGCAAATTTGATTGATTTTTACCGTGATAAAATTAACTAAATTTTTAATATCTATGTCACCTAAAAGTGTTAGCCCGTGCGGGAACACGGGTTGATGGGCTAGTATTACTTAATTACAGATCAAAACGAAAGGTTCATCTCTCTACTTAGTTTCCTTTGTCCATCTGCAAGTGCACGTTTAAGTGCATTCTTCTTTTTGCTTTCTCAAGCGCACTAGCCATTGCACTGATCGTTTTGTTTTCTTTGTAAGCTCCTTTGTCATGTCCTCATTTTCTCTGTTGTAGACCTCATACGCTTCCATACCGCTGCAGCATATTTGTCTTCGCCGTACTTTTCACTAAACTTTCTTGAACTTTTTAAATTTTCCCCGAGTTCTTGTTATCCATCTGCAAGAGTGCCTAAATGTTAAACTGAGATCAAATCATTGAGAAAGTAATTACTTTGAAGAAAGAAAATACATGTGCTTCTATGTTATATTCCGTTAAAATCAGTGAGAAACTAATAACTTTTCAAGAAAGCAAACACATATGTCTGTATATTATATAAATTTCCCCATATCAAATTCATGTACCTCAATTATCACAGACATCATATTCCTAGCAAAATCCCACTTGAAACCCTAAACCCCAATCAGATACGCAGGTACATGTCAATCCTCATGTTAATGAACTAAGCACGCACGGATGGGCTCATCTCCTGCTGCGAGGTCGCTGCCACCCTTTGCTGGCGCTTGCCTTATTACGCGGATAGGATCACCGTCTGATGGTGCGAGGATGTCGTCGCACCTTGCCGACGCATGCCTTAGTGCTCAGGTGGGCTTACCTCTGCTGGTTGCTGCTGCGGGGTCAATGTCGCCCTTGCCGATGCTTTCGTTGGTACTCGTAGCAGCCGTCGCTCGAGGCCGGCAAGGTCAAATGGATGCATTTGTGTTTACCTTAAATTAGACATCACATGGAGCGCCCTTGGCTGTCGGGGACACTACTACACAACCCACAATCACAAACGGGCCATCACAAACGGTTTTAGAAAAATCGTTTGTGATATTGTATCACAACCGGTTTTGAAGCAGACAGGGCAACTAGCCATTAAAAAACCGGCTATGATGAGGGCATCACAACTTGTTTTTTTTAAAAAAAACTGGTTATGATGTCCGACCCGCACATCGCAAACGGTTTTTAATAAATAACCGTTTGTGACGACTGATGCGGACCCAAATTTTTGTTGAATCCGATTTTGACTGAAAGATCCTCACCCGTCTTCTATGGGCCTGATTGGTCGATGGCCCAAATTTTGGCATGCCAAAATGTTGGCAAGCCAATTCTTGACCACCAATCGGTTTGCTACCAACATCTCACATCTATTCTACCAAAATATTGGTTAGATTTGTGCCTAGATTTTGACCTACCAAAATTGTGGCATGCCAAGAATTTGGCTACAAACCAATCAGGCCCTGCGTCATCTCTCCTCTTCCTTTGTCTCTGCACCCATCCTCCTCTTTCACTCTCCCTCGTCCTTACTCCGCCCATCCTTGGCGACGGCAGCCGGCGACACTCTTCTCTGCTACCCCTCCCCTTCCTCCTGAGCTCGCACCTCGTTACTATGGATTCAGATGATGATGATGATATATGGTAAATGAAAGAATAAAGTTAACACGGAAACATGATCGTGCACAGGCCAGGAGGCAAATTAACAGCTAGCTAAGTTTTGCATGCTGATGGTGCATACGTGCATGTAGATGAAAGAGAAATAGAATTATTGTTGCTCACGAGCATGATATAGACATGACATCATCAGGTGCTTAGACAATAAAATAATGTGGCAAAGGAATTAATAAAGTGCTAATTAACACAGGTGACACTACGGGAAATCCCGTGTTTGCCGTGTGCCCAAGGCTTTGCCGTGTGCCACCTTGCGGGCACACGGCAAACAAGCCTGTTTGCCGTGTGCCTGCCTCGGGCCACGGCACACGGCAAAGCGGCCTGTTTGCCATGTGCCTACCGTGTGCCACGGGCCGGCACACGGCAAACAGGCTGCAAAAAATTTTGAATTCTGCCTCCAAAATTTTTTTTGCTAACTTCTTTGTCCATGTATTATTCCATGTTAGTTTTGTACATGTTCTTCGGTCTGTTTGCTATATTTAATCACTTTATATCATTATTTTCAATTTTGCCGATACGGCAAATTTGAATTGTAAGTGTTTCGAATAATGTAATGTAATGTTTGGAAAAATGTTATTCAGATTCTTAAGACAAATATGATGCCATGTCCATTAGATGGAATCAAAATTTGAATATATTGCTCGCTTACCGTGTGCCCGAATTTGGGCTCGGTTCGTTTAAAATTTTTATAAAATACAAAAAAGGTCAAAAAATTGTAAATTTTGGCGTGATGTCATGTTTTCTTACGTAGAGGCTATGGTAAAAAATGTAGAAGGTTTCGAGCAAGTTGACGCATTGCCTATTTACAAACCGAAGCTTCTCGGGAGAAGATTCTAAGAGTTGTGAAAGAGATGTTGTGATTTGAAGCAACGTGACAATTGAAATTTTGTTTTACAACAAAACTCATTTTGTATAGTCTACATACACCTTAGACAGGTTCATGCCCAAATTTGGTTATTTTTTGAATCCGTTTGGTATTTTTTAATTTTTTTTGTTTAGGCAGAAAATGTTTGCCGTGCGCCCCAGGGGCGGCACACGGCAAACAACTCTTTGCCGTGTGCCAGATCCAGGGCACACAGCAAACAATTTTGAAAATGCCGTGTGCCCTGGATCTGGGCACACGGCAAAGCCATAAAATTTTGAAATTCAAATTTTGTAAACGACCTCGGATGAACTTTTGACCAAAACGAAAGTTGTAGATCTTGAAAAGTTATAAAATTTTGTAATTCACAACTTTTTTATTTGAAGTCATTTAGGGCCTCAAATAAACAATTTACACTCAGAAAAGTTTAATATGAGGGGAATCAAAATGGGATATGGACGCAAACACTCGAGTGGTGCAGTGGTAGAGGAGGCTATGCGCGAAGGGGAGGGCGCGGGTTCGAACCTCACTGGCCGCGTAGCGCGCGATTTTTCCGCGAAAAATGCGTGACTTTCCGTCGTAGGGTTTGCCTTGTGCCATTTTGCACACGCTAAAACACACGGCAAAGGCCCGGATTCCGGTAGTGTGATCTTGCAGTGAGGAGGAAAATACATGGACATGCATACGGACGCAAGCTGGGCAACTCACGTGATCGTTGATGCGCTACAGCAACACTGCATGATTGAGCTCTCGCCGCGTTAACCACTTGTACAGAAAACAAATAGAGGGACTTGGAGAGAGACCTTACGTTAGGCTAGATGAGATTGATACAACAATGAACATACGCGTCCTTTTGAGCATGCAGATGCCGCGTCCCAATCGTCGTCGTCCTTGTGACCTCTGCCCTCTTGTACCACGGCAAAAGCACACCTTTTTTTAGATAGGGAAATACATTAATATCCCAGCCGCTGCATCAATCAATGCATATAGCCGTTCATTATTACAAGCTTATATCGAAGATAAGCCAAGGAATTAAGAAAACAAACGGGTGGAACATCTAACAAATGATAGAATGCTCAATTTTCATCATAAGGGAAAAATTAACAGGCAATTCTATTTCTGAAACTCCGGCCATGAGTGGTAAAGATCTCCATGGCCGCGGACTCGAGCATCCTGCACCCCGTACTCAATGCAGGGTGATCCTCCTCCTTCTATAGCAATGACCAAAACCTGGTCCAGTGCGTTCCTCTGAAGAGTACCTGCAAATAGGAAGGCACTAGGCCCTTGTCAAAAACTACATCATTTTCTGTATATCCAAATTGCCCAACATATAGCACAAGCTAAACCCTAAAATCTGAGATCTAAGTTTCCTATTTATTCCACTTAACCAGCCATTGAACATGTAACCAAAACTAGTTGGTGGAGATAAATTAAAGCAAACTTGAACAATTTTTCAGATAAATTTTGCAAGGTGGCAATTAAAAAATAGGTGTTGAACACTCTCATTATGGAGGCAGAAAGAGCAAGACATATTTCCATGCCATTGTTTGCGGGCCAAATTATCTTTAGTTAAGACTACCCCTTTCACTAAGTACCACATAAAGACCTTAATTTTCAGTGAAATCTTCAGCTTCCATATTGCAGGACTAGGAGATGCTACTTGGGTTATTAAAAGTGCCTTGTACATGGAGTGAACTGTCAACAATCCATTCTGGTGCAACCCCCAAATAAAACGGTCTTTTTATTAGATAACTGGACATTTATTACTATAGCCACAATTTGGTGCCAGGCATGCAGATTACCCCTGTGAGCACTACAACATACTATTTAATCCGTGACGGAATCCTGGCGACGGTTTCAGAAAACGTAAGCATTTTGCTCTAAGCCCATATAAGCCCAGAAAATCGCGACGGTTTATCAATACCGTCACGACCCGGCCCGAATACTGCGACGGTTAAACAAATCCGTCACGAAAATTAAATAAAAAAATCGCCATGTTCCATATGATAAGAAATAGAAAAATGGAAAAATAGAAAAAAAACAATTTTACATGGGTTTGGAACCTGGGTCTACACCACCAAAATGAAGGTGCTCTGCCACCACACCAAATATTAAGTTGTGCTACATTTGGTAATGGATTTTATTTATAGCAAAATTCTTTGCTGAAAAAAAATCAAAACAGCCACCTCACCCTGTCCCTGCGCCCCGCCAGGTCATCAGCCGCCACTGCGCCCCGTCACCCGGACCTCCGCAACACGTCATCAGCCGCCACTGCGCCGCGTCACCGGCCCCCGCGCCCCGTAACCCGGACCCCCCGCAACACGTCGCCAACCGCCCCGAGCCACGTCATCAAGACCCTCGCCACGTCCTTCCGATTTGGATTTTAAAGGTGCAAAAAAAAAGATGGGCGACGACGCACTCGAACCTAAGACCAGTGGTTGACGGGGAGAATGAGTCCTACCACTGAGTTACTGCTTCGGTTGTGTTGTAATTGAGAAGTTAGCCTTTTATCCCTTTAACTCATTGGTTAATGAAAACATAAAGTCAAAAAAGTAATAGGAGGGAAAGGGGGTCCTTGCACGACGCGGGAATCGAACCCCGGCTTTGAAGCCTAAAGCCCAGGTACTTACCACTGCGCTACAATCGCTTTTGTGATGTGCCATGGTTTCAACAAATATAAACTCATATTTTCATGTTCTATCTTGGCTGCATTGACAGGAATCGCACCGTAAACCAATGATGGTCCGCCACGTGGCCATTCCGAGGAGAAGGTGTAGAACACAGGTATAGTTCGTCTTTCTCTTTTTAATCCGGAATTAAATTTTGTAATTAGTATATCTCCTTCATAAGAAATCCAAATTCGATGATTCTTTTTTTTGATTTTTTCTAAAATCATGCTCTATCATTTAATGACATTTACTTGCATATAAACTGTTATTTTATAGAATTTTTATATACCATGTCTTATTTCACTGAAGTACGAAATAGAAAAACATGCTTTTGCATAAGAGTTGCTAACGTAACTGGATATTTGCCAATGATATGTTCAAAATAAGGTGACATCAAAACTTAAGGTGCATATGAGTTCAAACGTGTTGTAAAGTATGAAAAACTTCAATGTTCAAGTAACATTGTATGAAACTATGTGAGAGATGTAGGGATTTGTACACCATGTATATCCTTTCTTTATCGAAACCATTTGAAATTTTTATGACAAGTTTAGGGACCCAAATTATGTTACCGCGTCAATTTGTAGAATGTCTAGACCATATTAAGATGTTATTGGAATTATTATATTATAAAATTGAGATATAAGTTTGAATTATCCCTATTAAACTTTTATTTTTTTCAACCATCTTCAAGACATGACTTTGAATGGAACATATGAGCACCATAAGCATCATTTGGGCATAATTGCGTCAACATTCATTTTAAGTTCATGCATTTTTATTTATACAGCATTCGTCATCTTGTAATGTAAGTTCAATTTTTATTAAACAACTATGGCTGATGTTATCTTATTCAAATACTACACATCAAATGATAAATTGTTGATATTTTTTCCCAATTTTTATTTGCTAATTTTCAGGCTGAAAGTTAGTGGAACATTGATAATTGAGCTGTTTTTCTTTTTGAGTTGCGATCAAACCATAGAGCTCCGAGGATGACCCATATATTAGATTGTTACTTGTATTTTTATCTTTTCAGAAACATTTTTGGTTGAATTTTTGGACTCAAGTAGCTTAGTCATTTGAGGAATGCAACTTTAATTTCAAAAAAGAGGTCTCGGACCCACGCGTCAGCGTCACTTGGTTTCCAATTTGCATGAACCGTGCCTGAGCCAAAACAGCAACGCGCGCGCGGGCGTCAAAAAATTCAAGCGTTGAATGACTATACTACCCTTACATTTCGATTTCCACCAAGCAACCACAGAAGGGCAGTTCAGTATTTTCGCACCAGCTCTTTCCTTATCCCAACTGCTCGCTCCCCCTCCACATTTCCACCGCCGCAACCCGACCGCTCTCTCCCCTCAAACCCTAGCCGCCGCCGTTGCGCTCTCCCACCGCCGCACCAGCACGCACTCCGCCCGCATCCCCTCTCCCCCTCTGGTCGCGACTCGCCTCCGCCTCGCCTTCCCCGCCGACTCGCCTCCTCCTCACCAGATCCGGCCACGGGCCTTGATCCGGCCGTCGCGGACCAGATCCACGCCGACGAGCCCCGCGGCCGGCACCCGTCCATGGGGAGAGCGGCCTGACGCGGCGGAGATTCGACGACGGCGGATCTCATCCCCTCCCGACGACCCGAGCGGCGCCAGATGGCGGCGAGGCGGACTCCATCATCCTCGGTTGGCTCGTCCGGCCTTGGCAAGGCCCCCCCTCTCCTCCTCTTTACCCTGCCTCCCTTTCCTCCTTCCCCTCCCGCACGGCGTCGTCTCACCCGCCGCTTCCCCTACTCCTCCTACAGATCTCGTCGACCGCTCGGTGCACAGGGCTAGCAAGGCCGATCTTCGGCGTGAGCTCTTTGAGAAGGGCGCTGCGCAGCTGGCCTCGATCTGCGGCCATGCTCCCAACTCCGACAGGTTTGGAACAATGACCCTGCCTTGTTAACTCCACTTTATTTAGCTGCTAGATGCATATTTATATCTTGCTCCGATTGATTGATCTGTCATGGATGTCCGTAGATGTTTTAGGACAATCTATTTCTCGTGTTGTGGTTCTGTTTATTTGTACTGATTTCCATGTTATCCTTGTGAGAAAACATTGTGCATAGTGGCTTCACCGGTTTCTAGTCAATGAGCCTGGTGCATATTCAATGTGTTGTGTCTCTAGGTTTCATGTTTCAAATCTATATATATGCACTTCCTGTGTAATTTTCCCATTTATTTGGTTGAGTCAAAACTATTCTTAGTAGCAACTTCTTTATTGCTTATTCTGCTGTACTTCTGTATGTATCTTCTTGTGCATGATAACTGTTTCAACTAGTGAAATAGCAATACCAGTTGATTTGATTTGATTTGAGTTGATGTAGATGCACCCGCCGCTGCCGCCTCGCTGCCCAGACCCTAGCGGCTGTACTGACACGTGCTCGCGTGAGCAGATGCAGGAGCTCGACAAGATGAAGCGCCACCTCAAGCCTGTTAGCCCTGGAGATGCAAGGTTCTGACCCCTCCCCTCCCCCATGAAATTGACAACATCTGAAGCGGGGTGCTTTTTTTTTTGTTGATGTGCAGACACGGTGCAGGGTTGTTTGGAAATCAACTTGCATATGCTTATGTGTAGTTGGATGGATGATTAGTTAGAAACTAGTAGTGATACTAGTTTTAGTTACTTAGTTTTAGTGTTCTGTAGTACATCAGTACTTGCATATACTTCTAATTTTATTTCCTTCAATACTGTATGTAGTCGAGTAGATCAGTAACTTATACTTTCAAGTGGCTTAATTTATTTTCCTGTGCTTGGTCTATTCGATTCAATAGTAGCAGCTTGATAGCAAGTCCTTTTCGTGCTACAGGGAGAGCTGGTTTCTAATGCTCTTTGTGTTCTTTGTGCTGCATTGTGTTCACATGGTTTGACATATGTGCAAAGCATGATGTTTAGATGCCTATTATAGGACTGACATAGGCTACTTATGGAGCACACTTTATTTAGATGCCTATTCTAGGACTGACATAGGCTACTTATGTGTTTTAATTGCAACACATCAGTTGATTAATGCTAAAACTTGGATGTCTAGTGTTGATGCCTTTTCTCAGAAAAATTAATAAGTACTTTGTTTGGACAACAATTCTGGCAGCATTTGTAGTCTAGGTAGCATCAAAGCACTAGATGGAAAATAAGTTGCAAAATTTTGTTGGATCTGTGGGCATTTTATCTGTTCAGCAGCGTGGCTTTACTACCTGCAGCGACTGTTCAGTAGGAGTTGCATTCATATAGCATAGGAGAAACAAATGGGAAGGCAGTCATGCTAACAAACTTGTTTTTTGAACTTTGTTATGTTTTCTGTTGGAAAGAATTGAACATGGTTCTTAAATATTATCCACTTGGAAAACTTTTCACGTTTCTTATTAGAGAGGGACATCTGCATTGTGCACTGACATTTGCTGATTTGGTGTTGCATACATGTAGGGGGTCTAATTTTGCTTTACAGGTGCAATTATTTGTGCTGGGTGATTTTTACAGGTGCATCTGAAATTGTGAAATAGCTACAGTTACAGTTTTGCACCTGTTTGCAAGCAGGCAAAGTTGGTTCAAATCTTTGTGACTTATAGTTAAGCCCTTTCATGCTAGCAATTCCCAAGTTATGTTTTCTTTGGAGCTAAAGTCGATTATGTGGTTTGAACTTCAAAATCTGTATGTTTCAGTTTCACACAACTTTGGCATTTAACTTTCCTGTAATTCAGTTTCATATTGTATCAACTTGTTTGCATTGTTGTCAGTTCTTTTTGAACCAAGCATTGGCCCTTTAACTTCAGGATAACAACAGCTTGGCAGTTCAAGTTTCTTTACTTATCAATTTGCAAGAGCATCGGCAGGTCAGGAGCAAGGTAACAACTTGGTTATTTTCCAGCTTTGCTTATGTGTTTTTCTTCTGTAATGGTCGATGACAGCAGTGGTTCGATGAGCAGCTGCCTTGTGAGAAATGTTCAGGTCAATAGCTGTGTATTGCAAGAATTAAACTTAAGCATGCTTGTTTCTTGGTAATTTAGTAACTTGGCCGACAAAGGATCTGTTTGTTACAAGCATTCACAAATAATTGTAGGGTTCTATTTCGCTGTATGTATCTGTTAGCTCTGAATGTCAATTTGATTTCTACTATGAGGACAGAACACAAAACACACCCTACAGTTTGCACTTTGATTTGAAATCTGGTTCTTTTTCTGATTCAGATTAGTATCGTTCTTTGCAGGGGACAGGGGTTGATGATCAAATTCTAGGCAGGACCAAGAAGGAAGAAAGATTTTTTTTATCTATCATACTCTTTTAGATTAAGCGAGATATTGTATGTGGTCTGATGTTGTAATTGTGATAAGTGGGCTGTAAAATTTGTTTGTCTTCCGGGTTGAATCATTGAAATAGCTGTTGTGACAGTTATGGGCTGACTTATTTTGCATATAGAAATTGGATGGGCATTTTTAGTTTGCTGAAATATTTATGGGCTGAATTTTTGGGCCAAAAAATGGTCCACTACTAAAATCGGCCCATTAATAAATGGCCCACAAATGAAAAGTCAATGGCCAAGTCACCACCCACGTCATCGTCCACGTTGGTGCCACGTCATCGTCCACGTTGGCAGCCATGTCATCGTCCATGTTGGCAGCCACGTCATCGTCCACGTTGGTGCCACGTCATTGTCGACGTTGGCGCCACGTCATTGTCCACGTCGGCGCCACATCATCGTCCACGTTGGCGCCACATCATCAGCAATCCATGACGGTTATTTCCGTCGGTAAAACTGGGCTTTGGGCTGGACTGAGTGGGCTTCGGGCTGTTCTGCAACAGTCACAAACCGTCACGGATCGTTCAATCCGCGACGGTTTTTTAAGATCCGTCGATCGATTTAATCAATGACGCTCAATCAATAACATAATCCGAAACCGTCACGGAAATTAATTGGCGACAGAAATTCGACAATCCGTGACAGAATGATTCCGTCACGGAATAAATGTTGTGGTATAGTGGAGAGACCGTCTAAATGCTATGTTCAACGGTGTTGTGGATAGTATAGATTGTACCGTAGCACTCTTTTTTCTTACAATATTGTATAGAGAAGGGTATAAAATTTTAAGGGTCGAGATGTAACCCATGTATCCTCCCATAACCTGATTTGTGATCCATCACCTAAACTGAATCTGCCTAAACTGAGGAAATCATCTCTGACCTTCATAAGTCCAGCCTAGAACTGTGAATCCCCCGGCATGTGTTTGACCTGTGTGATTGTTCTATCTTTCAGGTATTTTCTTCGTACTAATTTCTGTCAAATCCTATCCTCATTAATCAATTTAAAAAGCCATTTACTGAGTAAATACTTGTATTGAGCGTTAAATCTAGAACACCCAGTCCTCCTCGATCTCTTGGAGTACAAACAACAGACCACTTAGCCAGCCTATATTTCTTTTTATGCTCATCACTCTGCCAAAAAGACCTAGATCTATAATAATCTAGCTTCTTTAGCACACCCCTAGGTAATTCAAAAAGGATAGCATAAACATAGGCAAACTACTTAGAACTGAATTAATCAAAATTAAACATCCTCCGACAGATAGTAGTTTACTACGCCAACAACTCAACCGTTTCTGGAACCTTTCCTCCACATGCCTCCAATCACTATTACGTAATTTGCGGTGATGCATGGGTATTCCCAAGTACCGAAATGGTAAAGCACCTATATCGCATCCAAAAATCTGGGAGTACTCAAGTTCTAATTCTTTTGCACCCCCATAACAAAACATCTCACTCTTATAAAAATTAATCTTGAGCCCTGACAATTGCTCAAAAGCCGAGAGTAACAACTTCATGTTTTGAGCTCTTTCAAGATCATTATCCATAAATATGATAGTATCATCAGCATATTGTAAGATGGATACCCATCATCCACCAAATGCGGGATGACCCCTCTAACTTGATCCTCCCTCTTAGCTCGATTAATCAACACCGCTAACATGTCGACCACTATGTTAAACAAAATAGGTGATAGGGGATCTCCTTGTCTAACACCTTTCTTGGTTTGAAAATAATGACCAATGTCATCATTGACCTTTATAGCAACACTGCCCTTAGTCATAATCTTTTGAATCCATTCACACCATGTGGATGAGTATCCTTTCATTCTAAGGACTTGCTGCACAAAAGGCCACTTAGTCTTATCATAAGCTTTCTCAAAGTCAAGTTTTAAAATTACACCATCCCTTTTTTTTCTATGCATTTCATGAATTGTCTCGTGCAAGACAACAGCCCCTTCCATGATATCTCTACCTGGAATGAAAGCGGTTTGAGACCTACTAACAAGCTTATCTGCTAGTACCAAAATTCTATTATTAATTACTTTGGTGAAAATCTTGAAACCGACATTAAAGAGACAAATTGGTCGGTATTGCTGTATTTTTGTTGCTTCCTCTTTTTTTGGTAGAAGTGTAATCACTCCAAAATTAAGACTATGTGACCTCAATCTTCTTTCATGAAAGTCATTAAAAAGGTCCAACAATTCTGGCCTAATTACTTCCTAGAAAAATTGGTAAAATTCAGCTGGGAACCCATCCGGTCCTGGCGCCTTATTATGTTCCATCTGGAAAATTGCAGTTCTAATCTCACCTTCATTGAATGGTGCCGTCAGTACTTCATTTTCCTCCCTTGATACTTAAGGTATATCATCCCTCATAGTTTCATCCATTGTGAAGGAATTTGCTTCGTGAGGCTCAAACAATTGTTTATAATATTCTGTTATGTAAGATTACAGGTTTTCATCACCAACAATTACTGCTTCGTCTTGCTCTAGTTGTATAATCTTTGTTTTCCTATGTCGTCCATTAGCCACTAACTGAAAGTACTTAGTATTAGCATCTCCTTGCAATAACTTTGTTGCTTTCGATCGTTGCAGCCAATAAATCTCCTCCTCTCTAAGCAATTTAGTTAACTGCCCTTTAAGATGGTTCCTAAGTTCAATCTCGTGTGGCAGCAACAACCTAGTTTCAGCCTATATATCGAGGGCATCAACCTTATTTAATAACTTTGTTTTCCTTTTCCTATCATGTGATACGATATTCCTTGCCCATCCCCTTAAATAACGCCTTACTCGTCTAATCTTGTTTTGCCACCTGTCCATAGGAGTGTGGCCTTTAGTCTCAGATTCCCACACTTCCTTTACCATGTCATATAAACCATCTTTTGTAATCCACCCTAGCCCAAATTTAAATAATCTAGAGTTGCCTCTATGAGCTAGTTCTCCCGAACATAATAAAAGAGGAGTATGATCAGAGAGCTCTCGAGTAAGTGCGCAAACTGATGCCAAAGGAAATTT
>WEIB01000293.1:0-56082 GCA_015476505.1 Urochloa ruziziensis
TGTTTTTGGCGAGGAAAAGGACCTGTCGACCCTTCAAAGGCCGCCACGTTCTTTTGTTTTTTACCTTCTTTTTTGAGATGATATCTCAACGTTTTTGGCCATGGTAAATGCATATATTGGGTTATATAACATAGTGCTCGTGTTGGTGAAAAAAAAGTCACACCAAACATCCATATTTTAAAAACAATAATATTTCATTGGAAAATCGCAAAAATAGGTGGAAAAATATAGGATTTGTGAAAATAGATATATATCGGCACTAGAATGGTCGTGCAGGGACCTATCGGCCTCTAAATAGACGCCTAAACTACATGACAATACTGTATCATGACGTGGAGGGTGTGAGATGACCTACTGGCCAAGAGGTTGACGTGAGATGGCTTTTTGGCGAGGAAAAGGACCTGTCGGCCCTTTAACGGCCGTCAGGTCCTTTTGTCTTTTATTTTCTTATTTTAGATGATATCTCAACGTTTTTGGCCATGGTAAATGCATATATTCGGTTATATAACAAAGTGCTCGTGTTGGTGAAAAAAAACTCACACGAAACATCCATATTTTAAAAATAATAATATTTTATTGGAAAATCGCAAAAATAGGTGGAAAATATAGGATTTGTGAAAATAGATATATATCGGCAGTAGAATGGTCTGAAGGGATCTATCGACCTCTAAATAGACGCCTAAACTACATGGCAATACTGTATCATGACGTGAAGGGTGTGAGATGAGCTACTGGCCAAGAGGATGACGTGAGATGGCTTTTTGGCGAGGAGAAGGACTTGTCGGCCCTTCAACGGCCGACAGGTCCTTTTGTTTTTTATTTTCTTTTTTGAGACGATATCTCAACGTTTTTGGCCATGGTAAATGCATATATTCGGTTATATAACAAAGTGCTCGTGTTGGTGAAAAAAAAGTCACACCAAAGATCCATATTTTAAAATAATATTATTTCATTGGAAAATCGCAAAATAGGTTGAAAAATATAGGATTTGTGAAAATAGATATATATCGGCCCTAGAATGGTCGTGAAGGGACCTATCGGCCTCTAAATAGATGCCTAAACTACATGACAATACATTATCATTACGTGTTAGGTGTGAGATGACCTACTGGCGAAGAGGTTGACGTGAGATGGCTTTTTGGCCAGTCGGCCCTTCAATGGCGGACAGGTCCTTTTGTTTTTTATTTTCTTTTTTGAGATGATATCTCAACGTTTTTTGCCATAGTAAATGCATATATTCGGTTATATAAAAAGTGCTCGTGTTGGTGGAAAAAAGTCGCACCAAAAATCCATATTTTAAAAATAATATTATTTCATTGGAAAAATCGCAAAAATAGGTGGAAAAATATAGGGTTTGTGAAAATAGATATATATCAGCCCTAGAATGGTCGTGAAGGGACCTATCGTCCTCTAAATACACGCCTAAACTACATGGCAATACTGTATCATGACGTGGAGGGTGTGAGATGACCTACTGGCGAAGAGGTTGACGTGAGATGACTTTTTGGCGAGGATATGGACCTGTCGGCTCTTCAATTGCCGGCAGGTCCTTTTGTTTTTTATTTTCTTTTTCAGATGATATCTCAACGTTTTTGGCCATGGTAAATGCATATACTCGGTTATATAACAAAGTGCTCGTGTTGGGGAAAAAAGTCACACAAAACATCCATATTTTAAAAATAATAATATTTCATTGGAAAATCGCAAAAATAGGTGGAAAAATATAGGATTTGTGAAAATAGATATATATCGGCCCTAAAATGGTCGTGAAGGGACCTATCGGCCTCTAAATAGACGCCTAAACTACATGGCATTATTGTATCATGACGTGGAGGGTATGAGATGACCTGCTGGCCAAGAGGTTGACGTGAGATAGCGTTTTGGCGAGGGGACCAATCGGCCCTTCAACGGCCGAAAGGTCCTTTTTGTTTTTATTTTCTTTTTTGAGATGATATCTCAACGTTTTTGGCCATGTTAAATGCATATATTCGGTTATATAACAAAGTGCTCGTGTTGGTGAAAAAAAGCCACACCAAAGATCCATATTTTAAAAATAATATTATTTCATTGGAAAATTGCCAAAATAGGTGGGAAAATATAGGATTTGTGAAAATAGATATATATCGGCCCTAATTTGGTCGTGAAGGGACCTATCGGCCTCTAAATAGACGCCAAAACTACATGGCAATACTGTATTATGATGTGGAGGGTGTGAGATGATATACTGGCCAAGAGGTTGACGTGAGATGGCTTTTTGGCGAGGAAAAGGACCTGTCGACCCTTCAAAGGCCGACAGGTTCTTTTGTTTTTTACCTTCTTTTTTGAGATGATATCTCAACGTTTTTGGCCATGTTAAATGCATATATTGGGTTATATAACATAGTGCTCGTGTTGGTGAAAAAAAAAAGTCACACCAAACATCCATATTTTAAAAACAATAATATTTCATTGGAAAATCGCAAAAATAGGTGGAAAAATATAGGATTTGTGAAAATAGGTATATATCGGCACTAGAATGGTCGTGAAGGGACCTGTCGGCCTCTAAATAGACGCCTAAACTACATGGCAATACTGTATCATGACGTGGAGGGTGTGAAATGACCTACTGGCGAAGAGGTTGACGTGAGATGGCTTTTGGCGAGGAAAAGGACCTGTCGGCCCTTTAACGGCCGTCAGGTCCTTTTGTCTTTTATTTTCTTATTTTAGATGATATCTCAACGTTTTTGGCCATGGTAAATGCATATATTCGGTTATATAACAAAGTGCTCGTGTTGGTGAAAAAAAAACTCACACCAAACATCCATATTTTAAAAATAATAATATTTTATTGGAAAATCGCAAAAATAGCTGGAAAATATAGGATTGGTGAAAATAGATATATATCGGCACTAGAATGATCGTGAAGGGATCTATCGACCTCTAAATAGACGCCTAAACTACATGGCAATACTGTATCATGACGTGAAGGGTGTGAGATGACCTACTGGCCAAGAGGATGACGTGAGATGGCTTTTTGGCGAGGAAAAGGACTTGTCGGCCCTTCAACGGCCGACTGGTCCTTTTGTTTTTTATTTTCTTTTTTGAGACGATATCTCAACGTTTTTGGTCATAGTAAATGCATATATTCGGTTATATAACAAAGTGCTCGTGTTGGTGAAAAAAAAGTCACACCAAAGATCCATATTTTAAAATAATATTATTTCATTGGAAAATCGCAAAATAGGTTGAAAAATATAGGATTTGTGAAAATAGATATATATCGGCCCTAGAATGGTCGTGAAAGGACCTATCGGCCTCTAAATATATGCCTAAACTACATGACAATACATTATCATGACGTGTTAGGTGTGAGATGACCTACTGGCCAAGAGGTTGACGTGAGATGGCTTTTTGGCGAGGAAAAGGACCTGTCGACCCTTCAAAGGCCGACAGGTTCTTTTGTTTTTTACCTTCTTTTTTGAGATGATATCTCAACGTTTTTGGCCATGGTAAATGCATATATTGGGTTATATAATATAGTGCTCGTGTTGGTGAAAAAAAAGTCACACCAAACATCCATATTTTAAAAACAATAATATTTCATTGGAAAATAGATATATATCGGCACTAAAATGGTCGTGAAGGGACCTATCAGCCTCTAAATAGACGCCTAAACTACATGGCAATATTGTATCATGACGTGGAGGGTGTGAGATGACCTACTGGCCAAGAGGTTGACGTGAGATGGCTTTTTGGCGAGGAAAAGGACCTGTCGGCCCTTTAACGGCCGTCAGGTCCTTTTGTCTTTTATTTTCTTATTTTAGATGATATCTCAACGTTTTTGGCCATGGTAAATGCATATATTCGGTTATATAACAAAGTGCTCGTGTTGGTGAAAAAAAACTCACACGAAACATCCATATTTTAAAAATAATAATATTTTATTGGAAAATCGCAAAAATAGGTGGAAAATATAGGATTTGTGAAAATAGATATATATCGGCACTAGAATGGCCTGAAGGGATCTATCGACCTCTAAATAGACGCCTAAACTACATGGCAATACTGTATCATGACGTGAAGGGTGTGAGATGACCTACTGGCCAAGAGGATGACGTGAGATGGCTTTTTGGCGAGGAGGAGGACTTGTCGGCCCTTCAACGGCCGACAGGTCCTTTTGTTTTTTATTTTCTTTTTTGAGACGATATCTCAACGTTTTTGGCCATGGTAAATGCATATATTCGGTTATATAACAAAGTGCTCGTGTTGGTGAAATAAAAGTCACACCAAAGATCCATATTTTAAAATAATATTATTTCATTGGAAAATCGCAAAATAGGTTGAAAAATATAGGATTTGTGAAAATAGATATATATCGGCCCTAGAATGGTCGTGAAGGGACCTATCTGCCTCTAAATAGATGCCTAAACTACATGACAATACATTATCATGACGTGTTAGGTGTGAGATGACCTACTGGCCAAGAGGTTGACGTGAGATGGCTTTTTGGCCAGTCGGCCCTTCAATGGCCGACAGGTCCTTTTGTTTTTTAGTTTCTTTTTTTGACATGATATCTCAACGTTTTTGGCCATGGTAAATGCATATATTCGGTTATATAATAAAGTGCTCGTGTTGGTAAAAAAAAAGTCACATCAAAGATCCATATTTTAAAAATAATATTATTTCATTGGAAAATCGCAAAAATAGGCGGAACAATATAGGATTTGTGAAAATAGATATATCGGCCCTAGAATGGTCGTGAAGGGACCTATCGGCCTCTAAATAGACGCCTAAACTACATGGCAATACTATATCATGACGTGGAGCGTGTGAGATGACCTACTGGCCAGCGAGGAGGAGGACCTGTCGGCCCTTCAATGGCCGACAGGTCCTTTTGTTTTTTATTTTCTTTTTTGAGATGATATCTCAACGTTTTTTGCCATGGTAAATGCATATATTCGGTTGTATAAAAAAGTGCTCGTGTTGGTGAAAAAAAGTCACACCAAAAATTCATATTTTAAAAATAATATTATTTCATTGGAAAAATCGTAAAAATAGGTGGAAAAATTTAGGATTTGTGAAAATAGATATATATCGGCCCTAGAATGGTCGTGAAGGGACCTATCGGCCTCTAAATAGACGCTTAAACTACATGGCAATACTGTATCATGACGTGGAGGGTGTGAGATGACCTACTGGCGAAGAGGTTGACGTGAGATGGCTTTTTTGGCGAGGAGGAGGACCTCTCGGCTCTTCAATGGCCGACAGGTCCTTTTGTTTTTTATTTTCTTTTTTGAGATGATATCTCAACGTTTTTTGCTATGGTAAATGCATATATTCGGTTACTAAACAATATGTTCAATTAAGAATATGACTAGAGGGAAAGCAGAATAAGAAAGTAAAAAAAAGAATGTAGGTAGAGGACTCCCCTGCCGATTCGCTAAAAAAAACCCAAAGTAGAAGAAAACGAGGGGATATCGAAAGAACTACTGGTAGTGTTCTAGCTATAGTCACTAATACGAGGAAAGTAGTCCTTTGCTTCATGCATAAGCTGAGCAAACTCATGTCTGAATTTGTATTTTTGCAGCTGCGCAATTGTAGGTGTGGCATTTGTTGGAGATCTAGTGTAACCTCAAAGGCTGTGATTCAATACAAAACTTGTTTATGCACGTATGTGTGAGCTGTGACTGTGACCAATACGTTCGTTCCATAACCATCTGTCTTGCAGCTTAGATCGACTTCCCATGAGCTCCTTTCTTTTGTCTTCATTTTTCACAGTTCTGGAATTCGGGCGGCATAGCAACAATCCTCTTCATGCACGGTGAGTACTTTGAGGTGCTTGTCGTCTAGGACAAAGAATGCTTTTTTTTTCCTTGGAGTGACAAGGAATGTTTGGTCCAGCGCTGCTGGATGTTCGTGTCGACTTTTTTGCTGGCTGGTGGCCTTCTCCTTGCGTGCATTGGCCTTTGAAAAGCAAGGATGTCTGGAATTTTTTCCATTGGTCCATCGACACCAGTGACAGATACCACCGAATACCGATGAGAAAGAGAAAAGCGGGGTTAAAAAAGAGAAAAAGATGCACGTTGAGCCTTTGGCTGGCAGCTCATCGATCATTATGGTTGGTAAATTATGCATGTATGCACTATGCACATGTTTCCTGCTGAATGATGTGGATCAGAACTATATTAGAATGCATGGTACGTCATGGTCCTTCGAATCTATAAGGCAGTCGTAAGCTTGCAAAGAATAAAGCTGGAGACCTAAAGCGCAAAGGCGAAACCCACCTCTTGCTTTGCTGATACAGTATCACTATATCTTCAAGAATGCCATAGAACAAATCTCCAATCTATTTCACACAGCCCACAAAAGATGTGAGTAGAGCATGTGGGAGAAGCAGTTTACTTAAAGGAGAGATTATAAAATAATACTCATTTTCTTCTCTCACTTTCACCTCAGCTAGCTACGTAGCTAGTGCCATTACGGGTGCCTTTAGGAGGAAAAACATGGAACTGCAGAGTTATGCTTGTGTATGTTGTGCAAGCCTAACAGATGAATCAGTGCAATACCTATTTCTCCGATGCCGCTTTGCTCAGCAATGTTGGTCATCAATTAGTCTCCTAGTTCCAGCGGGCCTGCAAGCTTCTACAATCACATAAGATGCAGTTATCAATACCCTTCTTTTGTGGAAGTTTTGATACTTATGGCATGGAGCATTTTTTAGATAATTTTTTAAAAATCCGGCATCTACCTTTTACCGTACACAGCCTATAGCATGGAGCATATGGATCACTAGAAATGACTATATCTTCAATAATTAGACGGTGACTCTCCAAAGATGCATAAATACCTTCAAGCATGAGTTTACCGTGGTCATTCATAGAGCAAAGAAAAAGTACTTTTCAGGAATTGTACAATAGATACACAATCTCGACTAGCTCCCTCTTCTTTTTCTAGTTTCTTTTCTTTTTTTCTTCTCTTGTTATTATAAACTCTTTTTTCGTTTAATATATAACCAGTAGGGGTTTGCCCCCTCTTGTTTCCTCAAAAAAATATCTTTAAGAATTAGCTTTAAAAATTTTCCTAAAAAATGAAAATTCCAGCCAATTTTCGGTCTACCTCCGCGTACGATTTTTTTTTTTGTTACGAAAATGGCAAGCTGAACCCCTAACCCTAGCCATACCAGATTAACTTTAACCGGCGTGGCAATAATCATACACAGGAAAGATGGATATTAGGATATATATATATATATATATAAAGCCATTTGATAGCTGATTGCAAGCATGTACTAGGTACCTTCAATCAAAAGACTGCATGTGGGTAAAGCTAGATTCATTCTGACAGATACACAGGCATCGGGCAGACAAGGAACAAAGAAGCCCACGCCTCTCCAACCATATAACACCAGAGCTGCTATGGATGTGGGTTGGCAATTGCAAATGCGCTGCCGGTTGATGCATGATTACTTGTGCATATGGCCTCTGATCTGCACAAGCCTTTGAGCTATACATGTGTGCGGCCATTCCATGCACAGCTCGATCACCCACACTACGGTAACTCCCTTGTCCATTACTTTATCTACATCTCAGTATAATTCATACGCAACTGAATTTGATGCTAACCGTTGCTTAATTTGGAATTTGGAATTCATACACAACTTAATTGCTACTACTTCTACAGTTCTACTCTAACAAGTTTGGAATTTGGCAAACATCTAGGCTATGGATCCACCAAGTCCTACCGGGATGTGTTCCAATGCTGCATTGCAGGAACAGACGCACTGCCCCAGAGTTTCCGTGGCAGCCTTCTACGACACCATGGGACGGCAGATATGGTTGGGGAACGCAATGCTTCTAGCAAGCGCTGCCATGACTGGGGTCATGGTGGGGATAGGCAGCTATGGCCGGCGCTACCGCCACCACCGTTTCACCCGCTTAATCTTCCTCGGTGCCAACACACTGTTCTTGCCTATCATCTCCTATGTTGTTTCCACCCTCGGTGACAATTCCAATGATTATGTTCATTTACATAAGGACAACAGCACGACCTTGTCGGCGTTATGCGATTCAGTATTCCACCCTTGCATGATCATAACATGGGCATTCCTTGTTCAGATTGCGGCGATCAATACTACCTCGGTGGTCGCCATTGAAAGTAGAGAAGGTCAGCGGCTTCGGCCTCCTCCAGAGTTACTTCTCAAGGGGATCTGGACCTTTTACCTCAGTGTCAGCATCACAAAAAATCGTTTTTTCCATGGGCTCTTCCGGTTCTCACCTAGTGAAAATCACGAACCGCTCACACTTATCTGTTCAAAGATTATGTTCACGCCCTTTGCTCTTTTATGTGCCAAAATTTGGATCAAATGCTATTCATTTGAAAAGGCACGGAAATGCTTTGCACTTGGACGAAATCCTAGTCTTGTTTTTGGCTACATGCAACAGCTACATCAACAAGAAAGAAGCCGGCATGGTGGATTAGCGGCAGGTGAGGATTCACTTCCTCCTCCTCTCTTGGTTATGGGAGAAGATACTAGGAAAGTGGAGAAGCAACCTTGGGGGCATGTGTTCAGCGACTTGTGGACACCGACTACTGACAGCATTGGCTTGGTGACCCTTGACACAGTTTGGCAGTTGGACAATATGCTTCCGACATCAACGCCAAGACCAAAAGACTTATGCCTGTCTTTTGCATTATTCAAGCTGCTGAGGTGTCGATTTGCGAGGTATGATCTCACTAATATTGGCTCTAGGGGAATCAAGTTTTTCTGGAACTTGCTGTTGAAGGATGGTGAACATGACTTGGTGTTCAGGGTAATTGCAGATGAGCTTTCGTTCCTTAATGATTACTACTATTCATCACTGCCCATATCATACGCAAAGTGTTGGCTACCAGTCTTGAGTATCCTTATCTCACTCTTGAGCATAGGTTACTGTGTCGTGGCAGGATACTTCATTGTTGTCTTTGGAGCTCAGGTGCACAAGCAAGGCCGCAGTCAAATCCACTGTGTGTTCTGGTGCAAGAAACTGCAGATGGCAAGCCAATCACGGTATAAAAGATTTGGGAGCTTGTACTTTGATATGGTACCAGAATTTGTCCTTCTTGTTTTGGTGCTAATCGCTGAGGTGAGGGAGGTGTCTTCCTACATCTGCTCCAACTGGGCCAAAGTAGCCCTCATATGCGAGTTTGTAAAATCTTCCACTCTGCAACATCCATTACTGGGAATGCATAAATGGATCGTTAGCCTTTTGCTGCAGTGCAGATGGAAGATAATAGATCATTGGGATGAAAAAATAGGGCAGTGCTCAGTACTGGTGCTTCACCCAACTTCAAGGACAACATTTCTTGGTCTTCTTCGTCGTATCTTCCATTTGCCAGATCATAAGAGGAAGGTCATGTTGCCAGCAGCGGTGAAGGTTTGCATTATGGATGCGCTACGAAGCGCTGCGAACGGCAACAGGTGCCATCTAGGCAACGGCAAGACATCTCTGTACCGGAGCCAAGTTGGCAAAAAGTTCCTATGGGCCTGCAACGGCAAGGGTACATCTGACACCATACTTACATGGCACATCGCCACAAGCATCCTTGAGGTGAGGCACTCTTATTACCGGCATGATACAGAGCAAGGTTCTTCTTCAGTTATTCCAAATCAACACAAGATTGCTGCCACTCACTTGTCACAGTACTGCACGTACCTTATGACTTGGTCCCCGGATCTTCTTCCTGATGAGGTAGCATGGAGCAAAGCCCTGTATGAGGCAGTCAAGGAGGATGCCGCGCATGTTCTTGCTGTCTGCGATGTGACAGGGCCAACGACACCCGAAGCTGAGTACCAGAATCTGGTGAAATTGCTAAGTGCAGGCTCAAACCATTCGGTGCTGAGGAATGGTGTGTGGCTCGGAAAGCAGTTAGCAGAGTTGGCTGAGGGTGAGGAAACGGCATGGGCAATCCTGGCTGGCTTCTGGGCAGAGATGATCCTGTATGTCGCGCCATCGAACAATCTGAAAGGGCACAAGAAGGCCATTGCCCGCGGCGGAGAGCTGATCACGCTCCTCTGGGCGTTGCTGTTCCATGCTGGGATTGTTAGTGCTGCTGCTGCTGGTGGTGGTCAAGTGTAATGTGTAGCTGCAGCTAGGATGCAAAGCTGGCAAGCATTCTCCACTGTTGGTCTTCTTGATATGGTATCTGTCCTTGCGTTTGGATTTTGAAGTGTGTTCATGTGTACAGTATACTTCTTTCAAAGTTTGAACAGTATACTGCAATGGTCTTGCAGCTTAGGATTTTTATGCCCTTTGTGGCAGTGAGCTCTGACCTCGTAGCACGGCATAGATAATCTCGATCTGGTTTTCGATCTTCTTGTAATTTCCGTGAAGGGCCATGATGGGCCGTTGTTTAGGTTCAGGTTTTCATGTGCTTCACCTTTTGGACCGTCTGTTTGTCAAAGCAACCACCGTTTTCATCAGTGTGAAACTCAACCCTTGAGAGAGTTGGATAGAAGAAACAAAGGTCCTAGTGGCCTTGTGTGTTTATGTGTGTATACAAGTATACATAGATATACATGTCTACTTTCACTTGCAAAGTATATTGAGTTAACTTCCAATGTCCTAGTTTGAGATGTGTAACGACGATTGATGAGCAATGCCTTCAGTACTAATATAGAAAGACAAAGACCAAATGAATAAGTAAAATAGAATTAGTATGATTACCTAAAATAAACTCATTGTGGCAAATGAAATTCTAAGACCTCAAATAAAAAAAGAAAATAAACAAGAACGCTAACATGCTAACAAGCAAATGCAGTGGATCATCTATTTTCTATTAAGGCATGGGCATTCGTAGTAGTCCGGCAAAATATGATGGAGACATCCGGTGAGCTGAGCATTATACAATCTGTACCTGAACTCCCGGATCCGGATGAGATGCACAAATTGGTTCACGACCCAGAATAAATCCCGGTCTCTCGTTGTACCTAGCACAAATTTGTTGTTATAGCTATCTAATACAGGTGGAACGGTTCCTGAGAAACCGAATGAGACCTGATGCCGTGCGAGGATGCCGAATTGCCGCAAGCGAGGATGCTGAGTGGCTGGGAGACTCAGCCGTCGTCCAGCGGCCGGCCGGCAGAGATGTGTACCCGCCGTCCCGCCCACCGACGGCGCCGATGGCCGATGCGACGATTCGTCGCGAAAGCGGGCTGAGCAGATCGGGAAGCCTCGCATTTTGCTAGGATCACAGTGAAGGCCCAAGTCTCTTCATGGGCCTCTTCCAGCCTGGGCACTAGGCGGTCGTACCTCTCGTCATGGGCCAGAACCGGGCTTGAGTTGGTGGGCTAACTCTTTGCGGGATAGAAACTGGGCTGTGGTGGGCCAACAAACTGAAAGAATGAAAGAAAAAACAGGCCCCGCAAGATTTGTTTTTCCACACCTTTTTAGTGTTTGAGTGTTTTTTGCGACAAATAGACAAATAGTACACATTGGATCTCTTCACTTAAACCCTAGCCCTCCCTTTATCAAAAAAAAAAAAAAAAAACCCTAGCCCTCCACCCATCCATATGCATGCCTTCATGCCTAGCTGCCACGGCCCCCCACGCGGCTTTGCCATCGTGCGGTCGCTGCTCGCCGGGCAGAGAGGACAACTTGTTTCAAATGGTCAATTTCAACTTTTTCTAAAAAATATATTGATCAACATTTTTCTTTTAACCGAACATTTTCAAAAAATGTTGGCCTCACTTTTATAGAGAAGATTAGAAGATCAAACATTTTTTATTCAATTTATCCTTTTTAAAAAATATATATTGGTTCAATATTTTCAAAAAATGGTGGCTCAACTTTTTTCAATAAAAATTGTTGAATGGGCCGTCATCCTAAATTAAATCTGGGTGCTGATGGATTTTATATGTGGATTGCTTTAAGCCTTTAACTATCTTATAGTAGACATGTAGGTTCTGAGTTTTGGGACGTGATTGGCTTTTTGCGCGGTGATATGCCAGTGAACCGGGCTGACGGCACGAAAAAGTTTGTAATTTGCTTGCATGGATATTTGTAGCATCGCTAAGCAGAGCAGTGGATTGGTTGCTTACTGTTGAGCTAGCCTTTAGGGCCTGCAGCATGGCTCTCTCGTCCTGTGCAGCTTCGCGCACTCGCTTGATCGCGTCAGCCTGCCTGAACGTACAGAAGCGAGCATTTTTCCCGTATCTTCAGAGCATATTTCGTGCACACTAATCAGTAGAACCCGCATACATATGGTGTGAGTGTGGCATGCGTGGCGGTGTCACGGTGTGCGTCCTAAATTCTAGCATCATCTCAAAAAAAAATGCAAAATAGGAAATCATCATGTACGGATGTCACTGTGTCACGCGTGGATTATGCGCCTTCAATGGCGAATCCTCCCAAGTCCCATCCGGTGCACGCCGCCACTCACTCGCTGGAGTCCGCTCACCTCCAAAGCTAATTAATCAAGCTTTGGTCCTGCATCGTCGTTCTGGAAGTAAACAATAATTGTTCCAAAGCTCTCCAATAATCAGGAATTCACAGGACTTCCGGGTCCGCTCGATCCCGTCCCGGACCTACAGTTGTGGTTGGCGCCGGCCGCCGGCGGGATCCATGCATTGGCCGGTGAGAGCAGGCGAGCAGCACGGTGACACGGCAGCCATGGCCATGGCCAGGCAGGACATGACAGTGAGAGCACACCACCACCCAGCAGATGGACGGATGCTCACATGCATGGAGACAGGCACAGACGAACAGCAGCATCGTCCACCGCCTGGGCTACCGTCCATGGCGCCGGTCAAGCCCCCCAGCCCCCAGCCTTTTCCAGTGGTCCGCCGGCCCGTCCGGTCGCCAAGCAGAAAGCTCCAATCATCCGGCACAATCCTTTCTCTCTTCTTTTTTCTGCGTGTATGTGTATCTACTTTATTTTCAGCGGAAAAGAGTGAAGGAGAAAACGCCCGGTGCCAACGCCAGCGTGTGTCGGTGTGCAATTCAGCCGCACATATGATGAAACTCTTCTCATAAATGACTCTGTCAAATCAGCATTTTTGCTGACGTGTCACAGTAATTAATACCATGAAACCCTCTATGAAACTTTCATTGAGACTGGCCTTAAGTCTTAAATCTCAACTAGTAGTAGTATTAGCCAAAGTCTATTTGGGTCAAAAAAAAAAAAGTTAAAGCAAGGTGAAGCTTTTGGAACATCGGTCATGTGAATCTTACAGCAATGCAGAGGTCGGAAAGATTACTACTTCCGACTGATACATTATTATCTTATTAGAACTTGAAACAACAATATTACTATTAGTGCAGACTGCATGTACTAGTACCAGAATCAAAATACTGTGCATAAATAGAACTGTACGTAGTTGCCCTGTAGCAATGGCAGCCACCGAACAATCTGGCGCACACCAGCTACCACGGACGTATACATGATTTCCCTGAGCTACCTCGCACAGACAAAGAGCAGAGAGCAGGTGTTTGTTAATTTGTTTGCCCCTGTCCCCACTCCCCACACACAGACTTGAATGCACTCAACAGATTAATCGCATCCGCCTCCGATTCAGGACCAAATCGAGCGCATTCAATACCAAACTGACAAAAACCTGCTGCACGCTTATCTTAATTAATGAAGTGCTTAACTAACTAAGTAGCTATACAACAAATTTGATTTGAACTGAATTGCAGCACCAAATAATCTGAATTAATCTCCCCCCACACCTTCAACCTCTCGCTGGAACAAAATTTAAGGGAGCAATTGCTGGGGGAGAGGAACCAAACAAGAAGAAGAGAAAGGAAGAGAAGAGAAGAGGAGGATGAGCAGGAGGGAAAAAAAATAAGTACGGTTTGTACATTTCTGCACAGCAATGGCGATTGGGATGTGTTCTTCATGGATCCAGGATGGTGCCTCCACACCTGCATTTCCAGCTGAGCGGCTTGTAGTTGGTGATGCCGTTCACCCTGTAGGCAAACAACGCGGCGCTGATGGCGGCATCAGTGGTGGTGGCGGCCCTCTTCTGAATCTGAAGATGATGATCCTGCGGCACGATGGGCACCTGCACAGCCTCGCAGTGGCCGCAGGACATGCACACCCTTTCGCACCTCGGCGGCCTCGACCCGATCAGAGCTCTCCTCCCTTTCATCTCGCCTCTGATTTCTGCCTCATCTTGCCCCTGATAACCAAACATCATGTACAGCACAGAGAAACACATCACACATTCACACATCAGCAAACTCTAGCAAGAAAAACAACACAGAGATTAAGCAAAGTGACATCAAGGTCAGCTTATTGATTGTTGATTAGTGATTACCTTGTTGGCGCCGATCTCTAGCAGCCTCAGCGGCAGTCTCCCTGCAGCGGCAAAGAGAGTAGTTGGGTAAGAATCAAGCTGTTTCCAACAATGTGAAGTCACAAGATCGAAAAGTGAATGGAAGGAGAGGAAAGAAAAATCTTACTGGCATCTGAGTATGCTACCTCCATGGAGGTTAGAAGGAGGAGGATGGAGAAGAAGAGAGGCCGCAGGGGCATGTGAACACTACTGCTGCATTGCAAGGAATGGACCATCTAGCTCTTGTGTGTGCTGCTTAGACACAGGTGAGAGAGCGAGTGTGGATTAGGGAACGAGATTACTGCAGAATCAGAAGTTGCTTATGGAGCTTGATCTCTGAGCTGATCTGAATCCTCTGGGTCTATATATGAGCGTCAGCTTTTCAAACTGGTTGGGTGGCTGAGCTAGCCGAGGGAGGGAGGGAGGAGGAAGAAGAGGGGGAGAGCTAGCTAAATAGGATAGCAAATTTGCAATTTGGAGAGAAGGGGTAGGAGACGAGAACGAGATCAGATGGTGGATGGTGGGCTAAGCTTTGGCGAGGCTTTCCAGGTGGCCGCTGCCGCATTCACAGTAATCATGTGCAGTGACTGCCGCCTGCCTGACTGGCGAGTGGGTGAGTGGGAGTGAGTGAGCCTACTGAACTGCATTCACGCGTGTCCGGATGCGCGCGTGTGCGTCGTGCCGTACGTGGGGGACCGCCTGCGCCTGCCTGAGGGAGCACAGGTCAATTAACTAGTGCGTGCAGTGGGCAGTAGGTTGCACAGCTATCTAATTACCACCTTAATTGGAACAATATACAGTAATGAATAAATTTCTTAATTATCTGTAGTAGCTTAAGGGCCCGTTCGTTTCGGCTGGGTTGGCCCATTCCTGGCCTCGTTCCGTTGGAACGAATCCGCCCAACATCAATTCCGGCCTAGCAAGAAAAGCCTGTTCGCTTCGACAGGGCTGAAAACCAAAACGGGCCGTAATCGTTTCCCGTCCTATTCTATGCGGCCAGAAACCAAAACCTACCTCCCGACTCCAGTTTTCGTTTCCAGAGGAGAGGACGAAGCGCGACGGCGGCGCGGGGAGAGAAGGAGCGACGGCGGCGCGGGGAGAGAAGGCGCGACGGCGGCGCGGGGCTGGCGGCCGCGAGTCGACGACGCGACGGCGCGAGGTGACCGCGTGGCGGCGCGGCACGGGTACCACCACAACGGCAACGGCGCCGACGGTCTCCGCCCCCTTCTCGCCGGTAGGTGCCCTCCCTCTCCTCGTCCTTCCCCTCTCCTCCTCGATTTGAGGTTCTTGGTAGTTCGAATCCATGGCGCTTGTGCATATAATCGATTCATTTTTAGGAAACCCTAGATCAATCTGTTGTTGCAGTAGTCATGTTCGTTGGCTTGGCTCTGGGTGGGTCTTCTCGATCTGGGGATTACTGATGAGTGGTGGCGAAATGGGTGCATGGGTGTGTGGTTTCTTGGCACGGCACGTTGGAATTGGAATGTAATGCGAGGGATGGCAAAAGATGGGTGGGAATTCGTGGAGCTTGGGTTCTTTGTCGTCTCTGTAGCTTCTTTAGATCCATGTCTCGGACTGAGTTCAGAGGACTGAGTTCTACTTTTTGTATCCTCTGATAATCTTCTTGGTGTATCTAATTACCGTTGTTGTTTCTTTTTTTTTTCTTTATCTTTTGGTCTCTGGCTACATTGAGCTGATACAGTATGCATCATCAGAAGGGGGTTGTTTGTTCTCTGATAATCACATCATTGCAAGTGCTGTAAAAATCATATCTGAAGAAAGACAGCCAATGCAGAATGTCAATGAACACTTCAAATTTGGCAGTGATTATGGTTATCCATGTGGTATGCAACAATGGCAAGCAAAATCTTGATATATGTGTTAGCTATCTTTAGTAAACTTGTGTTCAGTTTATTTAGTTTGTGATATGGATCATGTAAGCATGATACAAGTTGTCATATCACATATTTCCTAGTTTATCATGTAAGCATGACACAAGTTGCACATAAGTTATAGTATCTCACTATATTTCGATGGTTTTGCTCCTTAAACTGCATTGTCATATAGAAGCAGTACCATGACAGAAAATTCTAGCAATTCACAGATATAGCTACACCGGGCAACAAGATACATAAATTAATTCTACACAACTATTATCTGTTAACATTTTGCCTAAGTATAGAGGCAATACCTAAAAATCTAGAAGAATTAACATAGATAATATGCTCAGAGAAGATAAACCAAATATCAGTAGCAGAACCAGAAACCAGTTGGCCACCAAACATAATTGATCTAACTATCTACACAGCTGTCTTAAAAAAGTTAAAACTAAAGGGGCTAGCCATGAAGGGTTAATACAACTAGAAACGATAATATACGACAAGTTAATTGAGTGTTCATCGTGTTCCACTTCGTGTTCTTGATCTAGGCCGAGTAATTCCGGCTGACAATCTGGCAGCGCGGAAGCAGTTGGTGACGTTTTTTTTCTGTTTAGGACAGTTGGTGACGGTTGATCGGCAGTTTCTAATGACTGAGTAATCATGCACCCTGTCCTTGTGGGGGCGAAAACCAAATTGTGTAGCTTCTGGTTGATAATTGATGATAATATGATGTGATGATTAGGAACATGAAAAGACCCACTCCTAAGAAGGTTTGTAGCTTGCATCATATAGTTCCCTTGTTACCTTACGGTCTTATCTGATTCTGATCTGATCGTGTTGCTCGTGTTTTTAACTAGTAGCAGTACATCCCTAGAGTAGCTGCTGCAGCGCCGCGGCCTGTGTGAAAGAAAAGTTTGTGACATTAGTGTGAGTGGATCATGACACTGTCTTTTTTGATGCATCTTTTGCTGCCGCTGCTGTGACACTGTGGATGGTTAGTTAAGTACTGTACCATGGGTGATTGGTGTGTATAAGTCGCTAAAATGTTACAAGATTAAGCTAAGAGGTGTGTTCAGACACATTGCAATGTAATAGGAATTATTCTTAGACCAGTTTTTGCAGTGTACTATTTTAATATTGTGGGCATAATATAATAAGACAGGCCAGATGACATAACCCTTTTTTACAATTATCTTTCCCATGCTCTCATTCTATTTGTTTTACTTCTAACTGAGTGCATTGCTAGCCAATATTAACTGCTGACATCATTGCCTTGTTCTATTCTATCTGCTTATACAACTACTTAATTAGCCAAGTTATGTTATTGCTTTTTTGTAGATACCTCCAGCACCGGTTCGCATTGGAGAAGGTGAAGCTCCCCCTTCTTGGGATCCGGTACAAACTCCAGAAGGTACACCAATGTGGTCATTTAGCCCTTTTTGCTGAAAAATCATATGCTACTAGTCTTTTTTGTTGAACATGTGTACTGTATATTTCATTATATTCCCTCTTTCTCTGCTTGTCTTTTAGTTCTGCAATGAGTATCTCATTGCGAGATCGTGTTAGAAAGAGGAGGGAGGAAGATGATGACATGATGATGCTCTTTTTCCCTGCCTTGTACCTGATGGGTTCGTGTTCTACTAGAGGTGGGGGAGAAAAGAAGAGGCGTCATACATCAGAAGAGACAGACGAGATTAAGGTCCGTCGACTCCTAGAGGGGCATGTCAGGAACTGCCAAGTCACGTTTAGGATGGAACCCCACATCTTTAGAGAGCTGGCAACCTATCTTAGAAGGAGAAGGCTTGTCGTTGATACAAGGATCACGGTCGAGGAGAAGTTAGGGTTCTTCCTATACATGATAAGCCGCAATGCCTCGTATGAGGATCTCCAATTGTTCTTTGGGCATAGCAATGACACCTTCCATCATCACATCAACCATTTCTTTAAGAAGGTCATTCCCGTACTATCTCACCGTTTCCTTCAACCTCCTGATCCTAATCGAGTGCATCAGAAAATTCGAGACAACCCTAGATACTATCCATTCTTCAAGAATTGTCTAGGTGCAATAGATGGAACTCACGTTCCTATTTCTATATCTCCTGATAAACATTCTCCCTTTAGAAATCGGAAGGGAACACTTAGCATAAACGTGATGGTGGCATGTGATTTCGATCTAAACATCACTTTTGTGTCAAGTGGATGGGAGGGATCGGCTACAGATTCTAGAGTGTTAAGGTCCGCTATGAGCAAGGGCTTCCAGGTGCCTCCAGGAAAATTCTACCTGGTCGATGGAGGGTATGCAAATACTCCATCTTTCCTTGCTCCATACAGAGGAGTCCGATATCACTTGAAAGAATTTGGGGCTGGACACCGAAGACCACAGAACCCAAAGGAGCTCTTCAACCACCGACATGCAATACTAAGGAACCATGTGGAGAGGACTCTGGGGGTGCTTAAGAAGCGCTTCCCCATTCTCAAAGTTGCCACATTCCACACGTTGGAAAATCAAGTGAAGATACCTATAGTCGCTGCCATCTTCCACAACTTAATCAGATCACTTCATGGAGATGAAGGTTGGTTAGATCGTCAACGGGTGGATATTATTGACCCATCAAAGTTTGTTGATCTACCAGATGGTGAGCAAACAAATGAACCAGACACTACACAAGGAAATGTTTTGAGAGATACCATTGCCCAAGAAATGTGGGCTCAATGCCAACAACATTTAAATTAGTCTTTTCATGGTTGTAATAAGTTTGTTGTATCATATGAATAAGTTTAATGTAAATTAGTCTTTTCATGGTTGTATCATATGAATATGAATAAGTTTGATGTAAATTAGTCTTTTCATGGTTGTATCATATGAATAAGTTTGATGAATAAGTTTCTTCTTTAAAAGCAATGGTTGGGTCTCCAAGATTCCACATGAGAGGCCAATCTAGTGGGGCCAAAAAGAGTGAAGCTTCTCAAAAGCCTTCTCCAAAATGCAATGGGACAAAAAGGAGTGGTGCTTCTCCAAGGGGTATGTGCCTAATATTTCTTCATGCTTTACTTATGCTATAAAATTTCTATTACTGATGCTTGACCATTGCATATGTAGTGGTAAAAAAGAGAGCAGATTGGAACCTAGGTCTTGAGAAGTCCCTTGTTGACATTCTCCTAGAATATAAAGAAAGTGGACATAGGGGTGACAATGGATGGAACTCCGAAGGCTGGAACAGGATGGTAAAGGATTTTCATCTGAGGAACAAGTATGTATCTTTACAAAGCAGCAGATTCAGGATAAAGAAGGTCAGCTGAAGAAGGACTACAAGATGCTAAGAGCAACAAAGGAGCAGAGCGGGTCAACCTGGAACGAGAAAAGGAATATGGTTGAAGGACCACCTGCTTTGTGGGAGAATCTCATGGTGGTAAGTTGTTTCCTTGTAGTTGAATTATTGAATTAATTATGTGGGATAAATCAAATTGCTGACCTTCTCTTTGATTGTGCAGTCATTTTCTAAAATCAAGAAATTTAACAACAGCAAGGCAAGTTTTCCTCTCTTTGATGCTTTGGGAGAGCTCTACGATGGTAAGTTCTGTTGCTTGTTATCTTTGATGGTTGCTGTTATTTGTGATGATTTGTGACCTGCTTGCTGTTATTTTGCAGGACATCTGGCAACAGGGACATACAATGTCACTTCTATTGAGGCTATAGAAGATGAAGAACCCCCTGAGGATGTTGCAGACGAGCCACTCTTGGTTGCTGAACAACCACTTCTACTTGATGATACACTCGCTCAAAGGAATGAAGAGGTGCTCGAAGAAAGTGCAGACATTCTGTCTAGATGTGAACAAAATGATGAGGCTCCAACAAGTGCACAGCGAAGACCTGTTGCAGCAAGCAAGAAGCAGGAAAAAGTCACAAAGAGGCCTAGGAAGAATGAAAAAATAGTAGGCATAATGGGAGCATACATTGAAATGAGGACCAAGGAATCAGAAGCTGAAGCTGCAGATCGTGCCAGAGAAAGGGAGACAAGACAAAGGGAGGCAAGAGAAAGGGAGGAAAGGGAGGCAAGAGAAAGGGATGCAAGGCAAAAAGATGCTGCTCAAGGTTCTGACTTCTCTATCACAAGATGCATCTCGGTGCTGAACACAATGGAGATGACAAGAGAAGAAAAGGCAAAAGCATATGCAGTATTCATCAAGAGCAAAGATAACAGAGAGGCTTTCATATCTGCCAGTGAATTAGATAAAGAAACAGCCTTGATTTGGCTAAGAAGTGAGATGGCTTAGCAGGTACTTCTACAACCTTACTCTATTGTTTTCCTGCTTTCTAGTAGATGAAATTGACCAGATCACTTATGGTGTAGTAAATTTTCTATATTAGCAGGTACTTCTACAACCTTACACTTTTGTAAGTTATGGTGGTAGTTTTCAGCCACCAGCAAGTCCAGTACTAAAGTACTGATCACACAGTTTATGATATGTGCAATCGTTACTATTTTTTGTTTGACAGAGAAACTTGATAACTTTCTCGAACCTTTTAATTAATCACAAGTTCAGATCAGATAAAAGATTGTAATTTATCAGACCTCAGCAATCAGTTTCTAGCTCGAGCAAAACAATGGTCACTAAGATTTTTCAAGAAAAAAATATAATTGCCTCAGTTTTATGTCAGGAAGTAGAAGGAGTAATTGCCTCAGTTTTAAGATTGTTTCAGAGTATCTAATTGATTATAGTTATTTATGCCTTTTTGCTTAACAAATGTTGTTCTTGTTTTTTAGCTACCATATGTTGTTTATTCCCTCCAATTTAGTTACTCAACAATAACTATACATGGAGTTGTTTATTCCCTATTTCTGCAGCATCACTGTTTCTGCAGTTTGGTATAACAAGTACCTCATGTTGACAGAATGGCCACGCTTATTTCTTGTTCCAGTTTGGTTTAACAAGTACCTTCTGCAGCATCACTGTTTCTGCAGATTGCTTGAGTAGTTTTCCTTTTTGATACTAAACAATTTCTCCCACATATATAGTTATTAATGTGAATTAGTTTGGGTCAATCTTGACGATCGACAGAGATATATAGTTTGGAGAGATATATAGTTATTAATGTGAATTAGTACCCTTATTCTTGTGAATTAGTACCCTCTTTACTAGATAAGGGTACTCATCTTTACAATCTTCTGCCTGCTGAATACATTTCCAGGAAGTTTGGAGAGATCACATTAACAAAAGCAAGCTGTATAATTTTTTATTTAGAATTCCAATGGATACTTCCAAGTGCACTTGAAAGCTGTAGTTTTGCTGCTGCCTTCATTTTCTTTCGGCTAGTGTGCAGTTAGCAAAATGCTATATTCCATTTCACCTAAGAATCTGGTGTATGATGATATGATCGAAATTCGAATGTGGTGTTGGTATGTTCTATCCATTTTGATTGCCACTTCTTGTGGTACAAACTGACATTTTTTTGTCGTTGCAATTTCAGGTGTGGAACACACATTTTTCATGGAGTTGAAGGGCTTTACCGGATGTAACTGGCCGTGGTCTGATGATGGAACAGAAATGCTTCTAGGAAACCCTAGTCTTCTTTTTTGAAGAGATCGACTCTACTCATGTATATGTCAATTTCTGCTGTAGTTCAGATTACCATCTGCAAACTGCTGCCTGGAGGCTCCAAACTCCCAGTCATGATGTGGTGTTAACTTGAGCAGACAATGTGAATGATTGTGTAGTTCAGATTACCATCTTTTATAACTTGCCAGTAAATTGCAGTCAAGTAGTTTCTTGATAATGTTCATATAGTGCTTGCTTACAAATACAGCTCTGCATAGTTCAGATACCCTATTTCCGTTGCTCTGCATATGTACGTTTATTCCCTGTATGAAATCCTATCCAACCGAACAAGATTTTAGGTGCAAGCAATGGATCAAATCCAGCCACATGAGGGTATCAAACCCCACGGCTGGATTGAGTGACACGCATGGATTCACCCAATCCAGGCTGGATTAGATACAGCGCTGGAATTCGTCCAAGCTAACCGAACGGGCCCTAAAAGGAACTGGAGATTGCTTAAATGGTTGTTGTTGTGGTTTTAATCCTTCTTTGAGTCAAATTTAAATGCTTATTTCTCTTGTTAACGAAAAATCATATGGCCACATGATTCTCAAATTTTAGAAGTAACATTAAATTAAGAACATCAACCTTTAACTCTGGTTTCTTTTTTTTCTCTAAGTAAAAGTAGTGGTACCTTGCAAGCTAGAATTGATTTCGGTGCTTTTTATGCAAAATTAAATAATGAGGTCAGTTGTATATCATGCATATATGTATATTACATTATTACCCCTTGCCGTCTCCAGTACTAGGCCAACTTCCTTCAACCAGTCCTCACACTAAATTCTGGGACACACGGAACACCAACCCCAAATTGTCTTAATTAACCTCAAAATCCTCAAACACTAAATCAAATGGAACCGGAATTGGATAGAAAAGTGAAGGCTGAGAGTGGCAAGGAAAAAGCTAAGTGCATATATACAAGATGGGCGAGAAATAGTTCGAGAAGGTATAGCGATCTTGAATAATATAAGAGTAAAATTAACCAGCGACCCTTAATTAAACTTGTCTTTGGGTGCCATTTAGGTCTAGAAACTTACAAAATTGACATCCGGCAGCCAGTGTTATCCTAAATGCTAAACAGTAAACAGTCGGTCACCCACCGCTTAGCTCATTATACGGACTAAACGGCCAATTAAACGGATTAAACGGCCATTAAATGGGCTAAACGGATGATTAAACGGACACAGTTAGGCACTGTGTAGCGTTTAAACGGTGCGTAAACGGGCTAAACGGCCGTTTAGGCGAACAGCACCTGCTACTTGTTAAGTTGTGCCGTTTATGTCCATACCCCTTCAAAATATAAAAAAAACTTGCTTTTTAATCTTTTTCTACATCTACGTCCTGCTCCTCATCTCCCTCTCCTTTCTCCTCCAATGTACGACCAGCGGCAAGGAGCACTGTTGCCGTTCCATCCCAGGGAGCCCATGCTCCCGCCACCAGGCCGAGATGGGAACAAGACCACCAACCAGGCGAGCTCGGCCGCTGCCCACGGAACGCCGCCATCAGGCCGGTCTGGGAGAGAGGCCGTCGCTCGGGCGTCGGCCTTTGCCCTCAGAGCACCGTCATTGAGACAGGTTGGGAGCGCAGCCGCCGGCCGGGCGAGCTCGAGGTTCGCCCAGTGGAGCACCGTCACCTGCTAGAGTGCACAGAGGCGGCGAGATTTGTGGCACACAGCGGTAGAGGGCATGGAGGCGGCTGGTGGACGCCGTGTGGGCGAGAGTGGCGGTGGACGGCACGAAGCGCCATCGATGAACTTGGCACGGGAGGTTTGGGGCGCGAGCGGCGCAAGCAGCGGACTGATGGGCACGAAAGGCTTTAGCACGAGGCTGGAGACGATGCTAATGCGGCAGAGCCTGAGCCGGCCGCGTGCATAGGCACCAGCTTGTTCCTCGCGATGGCATGGCGGCGATGCTCATTTTTGCATATTTTAAAGAGGTATGGATCTAAATGGCATAACTTAATAAGTACCATGTGTTAGATGTTGATTTTGCAAGTCCTGAACATAAGTGGCACCCCGAAACAAGTTTAAGGTTCGCTGCATCTAAGAGTGAAAATTTGTGAAGGAGAAAGAAAAAGCGGCTGACTAACGAGCTGAGCAGCCACTAGCTACTTGACTGGCGGATGCGTCATTTTGTCAAGGCCAAGTGGCAAGAAAAGCCGGTAGGCAGACAGCGGCCTGGCCCGATCAAAGCGAAAAGAGAGACTGGTGATGAAGAGAGAGAGCTAAAGAGAGAGTTTAAAAAATGATCGCTGATGAAGGATGGCCTGCTCCTGCTGAAAATGCTGCCGTGTGTGATTGAAGTGCACGTAGCTAGAGTGAGGATTCTCCCTGAGAGCCGACAAGTCTGCAGGTCTGTACGCTACACGTACACGCACGTACACTTACGCGCTGCAGCAGCGCACAGCACATGCACACTTTTCTCCCCCACGTCAGGGGTCATTTCATTTTATTTCAGGTCCTCGAGACACACTTCAGAAAACCGGGCCGGTTCTTGCGGAAACCGGTGTAACCGGTGATGATCGGTTAGACGAAAACCGATACTATTAATCGGAAAACCGTTACTGTTAATCGAAAACGGTACTGTAGATCCGAAAACCGCTAACGGTCCTCAACGGTTTCTAGGGGTGGTTCGAAAAAAACCTGGTACGTACTGTACCCATACATGTACGTGCGTACGTACGGTCTAGTAGGTACTGTATCTATCTCATATCGATCATATACCGATGGATTGGCCGTAGCTCACGGGTGGTGGTTGAGAGCCGCGCCGGCCTGCATCTGCATGGCTGCATCTGTCTATCTGGGCATCTCTGTATCTGCTGCGTTGCCGTGGTGTCTCTGTCCGGTGGGCACGGCCTGCGCACATTGGCCTACAAGCATTCATTCACCCATGCATGGATGCATCATGCATGCAGCGAGCAGTGAGTAGTGACAACTGACAACCACGAGCCAGCCCAGCAGGGCTTGTTGCCGATGACAGCACGCAGGGGACCTCGCGTCTGATGATCAGAATTCAGAAATATGGCGATACACACTCTGCATCAGATGTAAATTAAAGAAAAACAATTGATTGATTAGGAGATGTATCGATTAAAAATTAAAATTACTTGAAACTTCGAGCCTGTTATCCGAGCAAACCCTGACTGACAAAGCTAGTACTGGTAGCGCGTGGTCTGTCGTCTGTCAACTCGACCTGAGAAATAGTAAAAAGTGAATCCGTGAATTGCACTCTGGTGACATGCACCGTACTGTACCAGCACTGCAGGCAGGCTAGTGCGATCACAACACGGCTGAATAGACGGGCAGGGCGTACGTGTGGTCGTCCGTACGTGTGCCGCGCCCTGATGGCCTCGCCGTGAACAGACATCAACAGATCAATCGATCGGCTCCGTTCGTTCTTAGTGACCAGACGACCGTCCAGTAGCTGGAATACTGGAATGCATGTGTCCTGGTTTGACGGGTTCGATCGGACGACGACATTCTCTCAGAGATTGACCGCGCGCATTTGGAGAGACACTACAAGAAAAACGACCTTTGGTCCACATTACATAGTCGCATATATAGGCTCCACTTTATTTCTCTCCCCACTCGCGTTCAGACGATTGACCGCGTAACAGTCTTTTTACAAACATACCAAAACATTCTCCTCTGACCTTAATTACGACTAGTTCGCTACCGATCGAACCAGCTGCTCAATGGCTTTGGATTCAATGGTCGCCGCCGCCTTTGCTAAGTCAGCTCCCTAGCCCTAGGGCGGTGCACCAGCACCACATGAATCAATACTGTTTCTCTCTTCAGTAATCAGTATCCAGAAATCGTTGACTAGCTAAAAGTTTAAACGTTTCCTTGTTTTCTTCAGCCAAATTAAAGGGCATGAAAAATTTCAGCTAAATTCGTCTATAATGGATAGGAAAATTTCTCAAATTATAATGGTTAATGATGAAACAGAGAGCTATATATATAAAGTTTCAACCATTTCTTATTTTCCTCTATAATGGGTAATAATGATGCCAATTTTCCTATCCAATAGCCGCCACGCGTTGAATGATTGAACTAGACATTGTCAAAATTAAATGGCCGGTCAGTAGCGTCCCTCTGATTGCAAAAGGACTGAACTCATCCGTGAGGAAGCTTCAACATATATGTAAACTAAGTATTCGCAAGTCAATGCAAGCAACACCAGCTGCATGCGACTCACGAATTCGATCAGTAGTACGCATCTCTCTGATTTCAAAAGGACTGAACTTCTGATTGAGAAAGCTTCAACACATGTACTAAGTATTAGCATGTCAACGCAAGAAACAACACCAGCTCCTTCTTGATTATAGGAACTAAACTGATAATAAACACAAACGCGTGAGACCTGTCTATGTTTGTATATATACACTCTTAACTGTTTGCAAACCGCAGTACTGTTGCAGACCTGCAAAGCACAAACTTTTAGCAGCAATGAAGAGCTTCCATTCATTCCACGTCCTAACAATGCTCGGTGTCAATGGTATACCCTTCAAACTGATCCTCTTCGGCCTCTTCCTTTGTCTCCACTTTGCCTCCCTCACTGCCGGTGATGACCACCAGTTCATCTACCCGGGCTTTGCCGGCTCCGATATCATCGTCAAAGGCTTGGCCGAGGTCACCCCCAATGGCCTCCTCCACATGACCAACGGGTCGACCCAGCTCAAAGGCCAAGCTTTCCACCCAACACCACTGAACTTCCATGAGCCCCTCAACGGCACGGTGCGATCCTTCTCCACTTCCTTCGTGTTCGCCATCCGCTCCATCGCCCCCGGCGTGAGCGCGCACGGCCTCACCTTCTTCATCTCCCCGACCAAGAACATGTCCAGCGCCTTCTCCAACCAGTTCCTCGGCCTCCTCAGCAAGAGCAAAAATGGCAACTCAAGCAACCATATCTTTGCAGTTGAGCTTGATACTGTCTTGAGCAGCGACTTGCTGGACAAAGACGACAACCATGTCGGCATCGACATCAACGATCTCCGCTCCGTGAAGGCCCACTACGCAGGCTACTACGATGACATGAGTGGTAACTTCCATAACCTGACCCTAGCTTCCTTTGAGGCGATGCAAGTTTGGGTGGACTATGATGGAGGGAGGAAACAGATCAGTGTGACCTTGGCTCCCCTTCAAATGGCCAAACCCAGGAAGCCGCTGGTGTCAATTACCTATGACCTCACGGGAGTTATCAAGGAAAAATCATATGTTGGCTTCTCATCTTCAACTGGCATTCTTGACTCGCATCACTATGTTCTTGGCTGGAGTTTTGGTATGAACCAACCAGCCCCATCCATTAACACTAGCAAGCTGCCAAAGTTGCCACGCATAGGCCCTAAGCCTCGCTCCAAGCTCTTGGAAATCGTCTTACCAGTAGCTTCTGCAACCTTGGTCCTTGCCCTGGTTACTGTCATATTTTTAGTGATACGCAGAAAAATAAGGTATGCTGAGCTACGCGAAGATTGGGAAGTTGAGTTTGGGCCACACCGATTCTCGTACAAGGACTTGTTCCATGCGACAGAAGGGTTCAAGAACAAGCATTTACTTGGCATTGGAGGTTTTGGGAGGGTCTACAAGGGAGTGCTTCGCAAGTCGAAGTCTGAAGTTGCGGTCAAGAGGGTGTCTCATGAGTCTAGGCAAGGCATGAAAGAGTTCATTGCTGAGATTGTTAGCATGGGTCGCCTACGCCATAAGAACATTGTCCAACTACTTGGATATTGTCGGCGCAAAGGAGAGCTTCTTTTGGTATATGACTATATGCCAAATGCTAGCCTAGACAAATACTTGCATGACAATACCATGCAGACCTTGGATTGGGCTCAGAGATTCCGCATCATCCAAGGTGTCGCATCCGGCCTGCTCTACCTCCATGAAGACTGGGAGCAAGTTGTCATTCACCGCGATATCAAGGCAAGCAATGTGCTTCTCGATGGCGACATGAACGGGCGGCTAGGTGATTTTGGCCTTGCAAGATTGTATGATCATGGCACTGACCCACAAACCACTCACGTGGTTGGCACCATGGGGTACATAGCACCCGAGCTGACGCGCACGGGTAGAGCATCCACTCTCACGGATGTCTTTGCTTTTGGTGTGTTTCTTCTCGAGGTCACTTGTGGAAGGAGACCCATTTCACAACAGGATGGGCAAGACAACCCCTTCATGCTGGTAGATTGGGTGCTCGATCACTGGCAGAAAGAGTCACTCCCCAATGCCGTGGACACGAGGCTTCTGGACAACTACAATGTCGATGAGGCATGCCTAGCTCTGAAGCTTGGGTTGCTATGCTCGCATCCTTTGCCCATTGCAAGGCCCAACATGCGACAAGTCATGCAGTACCTTGATGGCAATGCACTGTTCCCGGAGCAGATACTGATGGAGGTAATACGCAATGGAGGGATGGACAGGGGAACAAATTATGTTGTGTCTTCACCAGCACCGTCGTCCACAAGTTACGGCACAATGTCTGTTGACCTCTCAGGAGGAAGATGAGCACACAGCCCATAACGACGTAGGAACAATCCGACATGTATAGTTTTTCTAATTGTATCACAAACATTCATAACCAGTATATGTCGTTCATGTTCGCATTTAATGTGAAGTGTATATTTGAATATGGCTGGAAAGGCAAAAAAAAAAGTATCCAATCATCAGTTGGATTGGTTTTCATTTACATGTGTAGCGGAACCGAAAGGCAAGCAGAGCAGGTACGGTTGATATTGTCTGGAAGCTCACAGCAGAGCAGAACTACAGTGATCGTTCAGAGTATCGATGTCACTGTCAAGGATATTGTCTGTCACGAAATTGTCAGTGCATTTATGATCGTTGGCTGTCATTATTAAGGGCATCCACGCTGTTAGGACTTGATACATGATTTTTTTTCTAGCACTCTAATTTCGTTCCGGTCACAGTTTGACTGGAGCGAAATCAGAGTGCTAGAAAAAAAATCATGTATCAAGTCCTAACAGCGTATATGTATATGCCATTCATAAATCAAATATCAATTCATAGTAACAATCACCTTTTTGGAAAAAAAAACTCCCCTGTATATTGTACCTTGACAACACTCTTGTAGTTGTATATGTATATGCCATTAAAACTCCTTTAAATCCGATGGAAAAATACAAGGAGAAAATGATATGGCATATATGTGATTGTTAAGTGATAGAATCAGAATAGTAAAAGATCATATTACTCCCCTCAAGTATAATGAAAGTCGGGATAACCCCTAAAGTATGTTTTGGTTCAATTTACCCACTAAACTATGACATTTTGTTCAACTTCTATATAATTTGTCATTTTTTATTTCTCTATGTACAAGCAAAAGTAAAATTGTGAGTTCAAATTTTGTAAGTTGATAACAGACATCATACACATGTTAAAAATATACACTATGAACTTTTTATCATTATTTTCATGTTGTAGGATATTTTATAATAAATTAATCATTGAGATATAAAGTTATGTTAAAAATAATGACAAAAAATTATAATATATTTTATAATATACATTATGATGTCAACTACCACCTGTAAAATTTGAACTCAAGATTCCACTCATGTATTGAGAAAAAAAAAGACAAATTGTATTAGAGGTAATTTGAACCAAATGCTATAGTATACGGAGTAAACTGAACCAAAACATACTTTAGAAGGTTATCTGGACTTTCCTTATACTTGAGGGGAGTAATTTGGACTTTTTCCATTGGAATATGTCCAAACAGCTAAAAATCTGGCAGATCAATTCATGAAAAGTGTTTCATGAAATGCGATTGACGAGGCATCGAGAGAGATGGAATGGAGACCCACATGAGAGTTATGTCATAGTGATAACCTATTCTGTTTGATCGGAGATCCCGTGAAGTAGGATGGTAAAACAAGCTTTTGACTAATATAATTGAGAAGGAGAGTACCTTTGTACATACCTACTCCGCTGGAGATGTTTTCTCTCCTACTCTGCATGGCAGGTTGGTAAACGTTAATGTGATCCGAGTGGCTTATTTGAAGAAAAGTTGTTGACCTATTACACTAGTGTGAGTTTTGACTACTAGTTGCAGTCTATGAGATTGGGTAATCTCTACAGATTCATAAAAGGCCCTCGAGTGCGACATATATGCTCCAACCAAAGAGGATGCAAATTGTAGCCTACTCCCTCCGTTTCAAATTATGGTTTGTTTGACTTTTTTGACCTCAAGTTTAACCGCTCGTCTTATTCAAAAAATTTGTGTAAAGGTAGCCAAAATTAGGTCAATCTCCAAGATCTTTAATTAATAAAGCAATCCACAACAAAAAAATATGATATTTTGCACAATTTTTTAAATAAAATGTGCGGTCAAAGTTTAGGTCCAAAAGTCAAACAAACTATAATTTGAAACGGAGGTAGCGGTATCGATAAAGGGTGTAAGTGAAACTTGTTCACAAAAAACTGTCAATTCAAAGGTATAGTCCATTGTTCAGTTGTGGGCAAATGTATCTTATGCTCTAGATGGATGTTCAACCTTAACCAGGTCTCCACCGGAACACAGGTATATTCAAAAGCAGTGGAATAAATCCCAAATGAGACTTGGAATTCGGTGGCCCATTAACTAATTAATCAAATAAATCTCAAGGCTTATTAGGGTGGAGTTGCTGACCATTAGTGGTGGGTTTACTAATTGGTTAATTTTGCATGGCAAGGTTAAGAAAAGGTAATTATTGTTGTTTATGAGAATTGATTCACTCATTAACATAGCTAATAAATTGCTGAGAGTTACATACTTGATGGCCATTATTCCGTAAATTTGCATTATTCTTGTAAATTACTAGTAACTTCCATCATATTATGAGGTCCAAACCTCATGTCCATGGGCGTCTATAAGTGGGGGGCTCCTCCTCCGCCTTTCGTGCGTGACACACACACTCCATCATAGCTCACTCTTGTCCACGGTTGTTAAGTTGCGCTCTTGCCATCTCTGTTCCGGCTGTCTGCGTGCACAAACATCCGGAAGAGTATGCCTCCAAAGCAGCGCTTTCACCAAAGACTCTGCACCCGGCAGTAGGGGGCGATCAAGTCTTTGGGGAGCGCTTCTGCGCGACTGCTGACTGCGTACGTCTACTTCCTAGAGGCGCCTCTACACAGCGAACCTCTACATCACGTCAAGCCCCGATCGACTACACCAGCTAGGCTCGACTAACAATGTCGGGTAAAATAACGCATCTAGTTCCCGAGGAACTGACGCTGCCAATAGGTACTTCCTCATGAACTTCTGTGTTCAATTTCTATGCGCAGTAGTACCATCTGCTAGTCTTATACTCTTATGTTCATTAGCACACAATCACATTTAATCATGCTATTGTTCCTACTATCTTTTATGTCTGTAAAATGGCTCCAATTCCAACAAAACTGGTCAAAAGAATCATTTTTAGTGTTTTGGAGTGGCGAAAACGTTGAAGAGAGCTGGATCCCATGCATGCCTTTCTTCAGTGCATTCGTTGATGCCCTGCTGCAGTTCTGCCGGCCTCTGCAACTTTCTAATGTAATCGACTCCTCACTCACAAGTTAGAGTCACATCTGGTCACATTGTGTCTATAAATAGCCTGGCCCACTAGTCCATACTAGAAACCCAATCCTCTAGGCCCATGATGATCATGGGAACACAAATTTGTTGTCCAATTGTCATCCCAACTGGAAAAAGTCTCTTTTACCTCACTGGACATGAGGCTGAGTCCGCGTTTCCTCCCTCAATCGTAAAACCAGATATCTAGCCTCCTTCAAGTCTCAAAACCGTTCGTTTTACCCCCTTTGGCGGGCTTGAGAGTGGTTTTGGCTGACGTGGCGGTGGACCCCACACGTCAACGCGGGCCCCACATGTTTTTCTTCTTCCTCTCTCCCGCCGCTGGGCCTCTCCCCGCCGCCGGGCCTCCTCACCGGCAGCGCTCCTCCGCGCTCCTCCTCCGGCCTCACCTCCAAGCTCCGCCGCCAGCTGCCCTCCTTCGGCCTCGCCTCCGAGCTCCACCGCCAGCTGCCCTCCTCCGGCCTCGCCTCCAAGCTTGCCGCCGCAAGGCTCCCTTGTCCTCCACCAACGCGGGCGCCACAGGCGCGGGTCGAAGGAGCCGGAGCGGGCGTAGGCCGGTGGAGGGCGTGAGCCGGAGGAGCCAGCAGCGGGCGCGAGGACGGCGCGCCTCCTCCTCCTCTGTCGGTGTGGGGCGGCTCCTCCTCCTCTACGCGAGGCACAGGTGCGCCGGCGTGGGAGGCGAGACAAGGGTGCGCCACGCGGCGCAGCGACCACGCGTGGAAGATGAGGCAGTGGTCGGCGCAGGCGGCTCTGCGGCGTGCTGGAGAAGGAGCAGGCGGAGCTCCCGATGGCAGGGTGCCGGCGACGAGCTCAAGGCGGCCGGCGGCGGGGCTGCGGGCCGACGGAGGTAGTGCAGGCGTAGGTCGACGGCGGGCGCCGGTCCTCCCCAGCACGGATTGACGCGCGCAGCGGCCGGCGGCGGGGCGTGCTCGGCTCAGCGAGAGGGAAATGGTGGAGAGAGAAGAAGAAGAGGAGAGAGGAAGAAGAGAGAGGGGTGAGGCCCGCGCGGACATGTGGGGCCCACCGCCATGTCAGCCAAAACTGCTGTCAAAACCACCGAGGGGGTAAAACGAACGGTTTTGAGACTTGAAGGAGGCTGGATGTCTGGTTTTGCGGTTGAAGGAGAAAACGTGGACTCGGCCTCGTGTCCAGAGAGGTAAAAGAGACTTTTTCCAACTATTTTTGTCTGCGATTCGGTCAATGGCCCGATCCTTTAGGCCCATGATTCTGAAACAATGTGAAACTTTGATTCTGAAGCAGTATCATTTCCGATTTGCAGGTCTAGAAGTACACAACATGGCAGACCTGGAATAAGGCCGTGTTTAGAGGTAGGAAAATGGTCTAAAACAGTGAAAAGTCTTTCATCATCGAAAACCCTGTTAGTTCATTTTTATCTCTGTGCATGATTTTTTAGCAACAGTACTTTTCATCCCTTTTCTTACATCCAAACACCACCTAAAATTCTTGGGTAGTCACACAACATAGGCACAGTGGTGAACAGTGGTCTACAGTATCCTCTATAGTGTTACCAGTGCTCGTTTGCGGAAAATTTGGGTAGCCTCAGGACTATCTCAAAACTGGCTGGGTCCGGACGAGTACACATAACATGATGTGAAGGATCAATGACAGCTGCTGGTCGAAGAAATAAGAATTTGACAATGTCATGCTTCACACAAAGCTCAACACTGTTGAACTTGGAAGAGAAATCAAACGAATGGCTGACCAATAGCATAGGTTTCGACACTTCTATTTGACTAAAGAAAGGGATACTTTTGGATGGCAGTTAACTAAGAGCGGACAATTTATGGTTCGCTCTATGTATATTCATTTGATCAACCACAATTTTCCCTTCCGTCATAAATTCATCTGGAAACTTAAAACTCCCCAAAAAATCAAGATTTTCCTTTGATACCTAAAAAGGGTCATTCTAACTAAGGACAATCTTTAAAGAAAAAATTGAAAGGACAGTTAAATGTGTAGCTTTTGCAATTGTATTGAAACAATTACCACTTATTTTTTTGATTGCCAGCATGCAAAGGTAATATGGAGGAGTGTCCATGTTGCTACTCGTTTAACCCCAGCTAGATTTTAATGCTCAAGTGGTCATTACTATTTTGACAGGGGCAGTACTCTGTGTTGGCCAAGATGGCGTTGTCGTAAGGGTATTATCTTTGATAACGTCAAACACTCATCCTTTACATGCTATTTTTAAAAGGAACATACTGGCTGCGATTTTGGTCACTGCTTCAACATGAAGAGAAGACAAAGGAGCTATTCATTAAGGCGATTAATTATTTGGAGATGGTAGCCTTAGAACTATTTACGAGTCATGCATGGAAGAATAATAAGAGACTTTGTTAGGCTTAATTTTTGCTTTTGGTTCTCCTTTTAATCCAGCGATTAAAACTTAGATGATAATAATTGAAGACTGTACACTAAAACACATAGAGACCGGGAATTTTCATTATCTAAAAAAATGCTTCACACAAAGCGAAAGATAATAAACCACAGATGTCGCCGTTCAAGTATGTGTTGCCGTGTGGTCAATATTCCCCGAGGACTCGAGGAGCCCAAGTCATGAGATTGCAATCGAAGATACTGGAGGTTGAGCACGCGCCAGACTTTTGTGCTGTTGCCAAAGAATTTTCAATTCCATGCCATCGTACCTAAATGGAGTATGTGGATCCAAAACCGCAGAATTTCAAAGGTCATCGATTCTGTCCCTATCCTTTGCCAATCCACACTAGCGTCCTCGACTCTCAGCCACCGCTATTTGGTATTGATTTCAGTGGTCCATGATAGAGTATTAGAGTCACACTTTTCATTTGCACTTCTTGACCACGAACCACGCATATCTATATCAATTCAATGCTCAAAGATAGCTACTGGTCAAATAAATTATTTTTTCTCGAACACGTAAGAAATCATTGCATCAAGGGAAACAAAGAAATCAATTTGACAATGCCAGCCAAAGAATTTTCCATCCAACGGTTTGTAGCCTAAATTGACAGCCCACATGAACGGGGTGTTCAATTCCGCTGAAAAAATTTGGTGAAAATTTTTGCTAAAAAAATCTTATCATTTAGGACTACTAAAAGTAAACTAATAATAAAACTAATTATAGATCTCATATGGAAATCGCGAGACGAATCTAATGACGGTAATTAATCCATAATTAGTGGATGATTAGCTGATAATTATTGTACCATTATTGTTGCAAATCATGGCCAATTAGGCTCATTAGATTCGTCTCGCAAATTTACCCGGGGTTATGGAATGAGTTTTGTCATCAACACACATTTACTACTCCATGCATGTAAGATTCTCTTTGATGTGACCGGTGAAAAAATTTGGTGAATGAATTAAACAGGCACATTTGCAGTCAACGGTGGCAGTCCCCAGTTCTCAGCCAACATGGTGGTTGCCGTTTTAACATGCCAAATTTTAACCTAAACTTCCTCTGGTTGCTTCCCTTAGAAAAGAACGATACAATAGTGTACTGGATAAACAAGGTTCTGTGTAACTAAATGCAATAGCCATTAGTTTTATTTCTTATTGTAATAATGTGTTCCAGCTAGTATAGATTAATTAGCTATTCGTGGACCGATAAAATTCCTGCACATTTTAATCGGTGTCTAAAATCAAGTACATTACACGGAGACTACTTACTTCAAGCTCAGGTATACGTCCTTCTTAACTGCCTGCTTGACAAAAGGATACTCAATATCAGGATTTTCCAGCGTTGTTAAACCATGAGAGGTAACACAGTTGGTCTACAAAGTACAAACTGATGACTGCCTACTCAAAAGAATAAACAGCTTAAGGCTCAAAAAGTTAGTGAATGGCAAGGTTAACAAGGAAATATAATCAATTTTCTGCCCTGAGTTGATCTGAGGGCACTAATGGTGCTTATATCAATTTCGATACAAGGTGTTATTTCTGTAGTTTGACTAATTTTTTACACATTGGATGCTTCGGCCAATAACTGTAAATGGAACATGATAAACAAGAGGGATAGGAAGTAAATAACCTTCACTTTCGAAGTAGCAAATGAATTCAAAGCCCCAAATTGGAATGCCTGCTGAACAGCTCAATGAATAGGACTTTTGACAAGGAAACCATGGACGGGTCCATGCCGTGAGGACCTGGTAAGAGATTGCATAGCTCCACTACAAAAGAATATAAACGGCTTAATATATAGCAAGCAAGTTCACCCTTGCATCTTCCTTGAACCTCACCCTTGCGTTTTCCTGAATCCTGAACCTCACCACTGGTATTCATATCTGAGATGAATCCCTTATTCATGCTTAATATTCTACACCTCCTGTTCTTCCTTCACCTTAATCTCTCACCCTTTGTTATCAGTGAAAACCATTTTGTCTACTCGGGCTTTACAGGCGCTAACCTCACCCTCGATGGTGTGGCCTCTATCCGACCTAATGGCCTACTCGAGCTAACTAACGGCCCCGCCCGACTCCAAGGCCATGCCTTCCACCCGGCTCCATTCCACTTCAGCAATAGGACCACTGGGACAGTGCAGTCATTTGCTGTCACGTATGTCTTTGCCATCTACTGCATCCATGTTGACATCTGTGGACATGGCATTGCATTTCTCATTGCTTCAAGGAACAACTTCTCAGATGCCATGCCTAGCCAGTTCATGGGCCTCATCAACGATCACAACAACGGAAATACGACCAACCACTTCTTTGCTGTTGAGCTCGACACAAATTATAATGACGAGTTCAAGGACATAAACAACAACCACATTGGAATCAACATCAATGGGCTCAACTCTGTGAACTCCAGCAGTGCCGGTTACTACAATGATATCAACGGTAAATTTCACAACATGACACTTGCAAGCTACAAAGTGATGCAGGTGTGGGTCGAGTATGATGGGGATAGCACACAGATCAATGTGACCTTGGCTCCCCTAAACATGGCCAGGCCACTCAAACCACTACTCTCTACTAACTACAATCTATCAAGTGTGCTCACAGACAAGGCATATGTCGGCTTCTCATCATCGACAGGTACATTCATTTCACGGCAATATGTGCTTGGTTGGAGTTTCAGCATGAACATGCCTGCTATGACCATTAATATGGCCAAGCTGCCAAAGCTTCCTCATGAAGGCCCGAATCCCCATTCCAAGGTTTTGGAGATCGTACTGCCAATAGCAACTGCAGCATCTGTTGCTACCGTAGGCATCATTGCTGTTCTTCTCATTCGAAGGCGACAAAGGTATGCTGAACTAAAAGAAGACTGGGAGGTTGAGTTTGGGCCGCATAGATTCCTGTTTAAGGATTTGTTTAGCTCTACTGAAGGATTCAAGGAAAAGAATCTAATTGGCATAGGGGGATTTGGAAGGGTATACAAAGGAGTTCTTCCGATGTCTAAATTGGAGATTGCTGTCAAAAGAATCACCCATAACTCTAAGCAGGGCATAAAAGAATTTATTGCGGAAGTCGTAAGCATTGGCCGCCTCCAACACTGCAATATTGTAAGATTGCTTGGTTATTGCCGTCGAAAAGGTGAACTTATTTTAGTATACCAGTACATGTCAAATGGAAGTCTTGACAAGTATTTGTATAATCAAGAGAAGCCTACCTTGAGCTGGGACCAAAGACTCCAAATAATTAAAGGAATCGCATCAGGCTTGCTTTATCTTCATGAGGAATGGGAGAAAGTAGTACTCCATCGAGACATCAAGCCAAGTAATGTGCTCCTTGACGACGAAATGAATGGACGTCTAGGAGATTTTGGTCTAGCAAGGCTATATGACCATGGTGCCAGTCCTCACACCACCCATGTTGTTGGTACCATAGGATACCTAGCTCCAGAGTTAGCACGTAATAGCAAGGCAACCCCACTTACTGATGTATTTTCATTTGGTATGCTTGTTCTAGAAGTCACTTGTGGGAGAAAACCCATTGAGCAAACTCTGCAAAGTAACCAGTTGGTGCTGGTGGATTGGGTGCTCGATTGTTGGCGCAAAGGATTACTCACAGGTGCAGTGGATATGAAACTCCAAGGATCCTACAATGTTCATGAGGCACACCTGATACTAAAGTTAGGATTGCTGTGCTCGCACCCACTTCCAAATCTAAGGCCAAATATGAGGCAAGTCATGCACTATCTCAATGGCGACATGGTGCTATCAGATCAGCTCACACCAGAAGACATGGGCTTCAGCATGGTATCCTTGATGCACAAAACAGCAATCTCACGCCCTTGAAAAATTTGCTATCAATGACAAACAGCAGAACAAGATCTGTCCTCTCATTTCCTTCAAAAAAAAAAGATATGTCCTCTCAGGGGGTACATATGCATGTACTCTCAAATTTTTACTTCTTATCTTTATTTTATGCAGACATGTAATCGATGCAGTGCTGAGATATTCGATCTGAATGTTATAGTAAAAACAACAATCAGATGCATGAGTTACCTTACATATGTTTACCTGTTGTCTGTTGAATATATTATAATATATCATTAGTAATGTTTTTTATGAAAGATTTTGGTTTCCTTTTACCTAATTATTAGCGTTATAAGGCATGACTTTCACATACAGAACTTGGCTAGGGTAGAGACGTCCACCATAGCATTAGTATGTGGCAGGTGAGACTAAGCACGTTTTGTGGACCAAACACCGATGAATAAATTAATGTCATGGTGGAGATTGGAGAAGGGGGAGATTACAGCCATGATGAACTCAATAGATGGTGGCTACAGGCAGCATAGTTTCTTTTATTTTCTAGAAGCTGAATTATTGTTAGGTTCCTACCAGTGTTACCAGGACACTCGTATCGGATTCCAAGTGCTATTTAGCGTGTTATTCTATACTGAATCAGACACCTGCAACCGAGCCAGATACCGACACCCAAAACAGCATCCATGTAACTCTGGTTCCCAGAAGCCATTTTATAGGGAAGTATAGTAACTTGATAGGAGTTTGTGAGTTTTTGTATGGTATTGGACCCCCAGACCAGCATAGTACTGCTGGATACTGATAGAGTAAAAAGACAAAACAAGAATAAAATTACCATAGAGAAAAAGCAACATTATTTACATGGAAAACAATTCTTTTAGATGAAAGGGATTTAACTGGATCCATCGATCAGCATACTATTGGAATACCGATCGACCGAAAAAACAAGAGGTGAATAAAACTACCATAGAAAAACACAAAATCGCACATAGAAAATATCAGAATGTTCATCACCAACGGTAACCCTAACAATGCATCAACTGAAGAAATACTTGCACATTTCGAAAATATCCATTATATGTATATTTATTTCTCAAATACGTAGGTGAGCTCCACAAAAGAGGCTTTCCCTACTGTATTTTCTAAAAAATACACCCTACACCCTAAAAGTAAAACTGACAGATTGCAAGTGAATCATCTCAAGAAAAAAATATCAATTAACTTCTTGTACCAATTTCTGTTCGTTTTTTCTAGTGTAGACGGGCTGCAATTTCCAGGAAACGTCACATTTTCAGCATTTACTACCTACACTTTCAGATAACGACACATGTAGAAAAACTAGCAGAGCTGAAAGTCTTCCCACTGGAATTTTATTTAAACTGGTACAAACTCTGCATCCACAACCACCATTAGTAGCCCATGATGCTTCATCCTCCTTGTGCCTTCGTTCATTTTGTACGAGCTTTCTGCATCGCTCACATGCAGTTCCTCCTTCCATGCTTCCTGCTTACCTTTAGCCTTCCCCTTGTGACCATTACCACTGGTGACAGCTCACTCCTATACCTTGGCTTCACTGACACTAACCTATCCATGTATGAAACAGCTACAATCACACCAAATGGACTCCTTGAGCTAACAAGTGGCAAGGCTAACCGCAAAGGTCATGCATTCTACCCAACTCCTTTGCACTTCCGTAAGTCACCCAGTGATAAGGTGCAATCCTTCTCTGCCAGCTTTGTGTTTGGTATCCGCTCTAACTATCTTGACATAACCCAGCACGGTTTGGCCTTTGTTGTTGCTCCAAGCAAGAATTTTTCAGATGCATTAGCCAATGAATACCTTGGTCTCACAAACTCTCTGAAGAATGGCAACGCAATAGACCATTTCTTTGCAGTTGAGCTCGATACATGCCTGAACATTGAGTTCGAGGACATTGATGCCAACCATGTGGGCATCAACATCAATAGCCTCCATTCTATACAGTCCTATTATGCAGGCTACTATGATGATAGGGGTGGTAACTTCCAAAACCTAAGTCTTAATAGTGGTGAAGCAATGCAAGTATGGGTGGACTACAGTGGAGAGGCCAAGAAAATCGACGTGACCATTGCTCCCCTAGAAATGGACAAACCTATGAGGCCATTGCTCTCGGTAACTTATGACCTCTCAACGGTTCTGGAAGAACCTGCATTCATTGGTTTCTCAGCATCAACTGGCTCTGTCTTCTCACAACACTACGTGCTCGGCTGGAGCTTCAGCATGAACAGAGGAGCGCAAAGTATTGACATTTCCAAGCTACCAAAGCTACCTCCAAAGGGCCAAAAATCCCAGTTAAAGCTCTTGGAAATCATCCTACCAATGGTAAGTGCAACAGTAATAATTATCATGGGAGCTAGCATTATTCTACTTCTGAGGAGGAGGCTGCGTTATGCTGAGCTGAAAGAAGATTGGGAGGTTGAGTTTGGCCCCCACAGGTTCACACTTCACATACAAGGATCTGTACCATGCCACAGGAGGGTTTAATAACAACAACCTACTCGGTGAAGGAGGATTCGGGAAGGTATACAAAGGGATACTCCTGTCATCTAAAATGGAAATTGCTGTTAAGAGGGTGTCCCATGAATCCAGGCAGGGCATGCAGGAGTTCATTGCTGAGGTTGTCAGCATTGGACGCATTCGGCACCGCAACCTTGTTCAGTTATTTGGCTATTGCAGGCGAAAAGGTGAACTTATGTTAGTATATGATTACATGTCAAATGGAAGCCTTGACAAGTATTTGCATTGTGATGAGAACAAGCCCATACTAACATGGGATCAAAGGTTCTGGATCATCAAAGGCATTGCATCAGGTTTACTCTACCTCCACGAGAAGTGGGAGAAGGTTGTTATTCACCGTGACATTAAAGCAAGCAATGTTCTTCTCGATAGTGAAATGAATGGGCGTTTAGGTGACTTTGGCCTGGCAAGATTGTATGATCATGGCACTGACCTACAGACCACACATGTGGTCGGTACCATGGGGTACCTAGCTCCTGAGTTGATATCTACAGGCAAGGCATCTCCTCTCACAGATGTGTTTGCCTTTGGCATGTTCCTTCTTGAGGTGACCTGTGGGCAGAGGCCAGTGAACAACAATATAGAGGATAATCAAGGAGTGTTAGTAGATTGGGTTCTTGAGCACTGGCGCAAAGGATCATTGACGGAGGCAATAGACACTAGGCTACAAGGTGACTACAATGTTGATGAGGCATGCCTAGTGCTAAAACTTGGGCTATTATGCTCTCATCCATATAGCAATGTGAGGCCTAACATGCAGCAGGTCATACAGTACCTTGATTTTGATTTGACACTCCCAGAATTGAAGCATGCAGACATGAACTACAGCATGCTCTCCCTGATGCAACATGAATCATTTGGCCTGTATACACTGCAATCAAGCATAGGCACAATTTCTGGGATCTCTGGAGGAAGGTGATTCTCTGAGGTGTTTGGCGTTATGCTCATACTTAGCACTGAGTCGTGAAATGTTTGGGAAACTGCTAGATTATTTAAGGGCATATTATTCTCATCAAAATCAAGCATTACAGCTTATTACATGGACTTCCTGGGCTCATCATTTTCATTTGTACCTATCCCTCTATCTGTATATGTGAACTAGTCTAGATGTTATATTCTGTTGAGGTTACGAGTATATGATCAGTTATCCTGCAGATCTATTGATCTGTTTGGATATACTTCAACTGTCATACGTTTGCAATGTTGTACTATCTAAAATTAAACGAATTTAAGTGAAATCTGGACAGCTAAATCCAACTTTCGAAGCAGGTCCAGCCCAACACGACATTTAGGGAACCTTGTCTTCGGTGTTTAAATTAGAGTAATGACTGCCAAAAACAAAGGTTGTTTTAGAGGAATATTTTGGGACATGCAGCGAAGCCATAGTAAAGCTCAAATGGGTAAGTGACAAGCAGAAGCAGCTAAGCCACAGTACAAGAACACAACAGCTAAGCTTCACTATAATGCTCAATACAAAAGTAAGAGAATCAATTAGTAGCATGGGAAGTTCAAATGTTGTCATCATGAAGCTGAATGAAGTCGCAGACACCCATACCTTCATGTAAACGGATTATCTTCTACCCTCCGCCAGAGAGCAGAGAAGAGAACTGATGAATCCAACATCAACCATTGAAATCGGTTGCATGCCTTCTAACTAGCATTGAGTACTGTGACGCTAGGTACAGAGTACAGACTACAGATCATTTATCCAATCATACTAAAAACAGACATCTGCATTTTCATTTACACAGAAAGGGACAATAATCAGTTCTATGCATATTTACTTTTGAAAGGTGGCCACACTAAAAGGTTCTCTTTATTGGGTCTTAGATTTTTGAACTGGGGAATAAATCTGAAACCTATTGTGTCCTGTGCAGCTTGTGCCTTCGAACTAAATTGTGAAATTCCTAAGATCTGAATAATGAAGCCGACCCCCTTCCACATGAGAAGTGTATGCATTATCTCAATTGCGCAATTCGAGCTTCAGATCGACTGTTGCTGGGCATACAATTTTCTGGACCCTTACAACGGACAACCAAATGCTACTGCAGCGTGCAGACTAGAACTATAAGGCTCAGTACATTCTAGAACAAGAAACGCGCTTAGAGAAACAAACGAACTGGATAGAAGTTACTCACCGGAAGAAGGCAACTTCCTTCGGGAGTCGGCGTCGCCGCCGCCGCAGCCCCGTGGAACGGAGAGACGCAGTGAATGCACGGCTCAACGGCGGCGGCGGCGCTGCCTCCTAGGTCACTCGTCCAGTACTGTTCCGGACCCGTAGGTGGCAAATCCGGGGCGAGCAATGAGCTCGGTGAGGTGGCGAGCGGCGACCGCTGCCGTCGCCGGCGACGGCGCGGCGCAGAGCAGGTTCGGCGGCGACAACACTGGGGCTGAATGGGCCATGAAATGAAATCAGAGCCATTGTGTTGGTGAGACTGTGCGGTCTTATGGGCCTGCTAGCCCATCAGCCCATGTTGTCTTCGGCTCTCTTCTGTATAATATGGTCCAATGATGAAGCTGTGGCCCATTCTTTTTTTTACAAAGAGACGTAGTTACAGAGATTTTTTTATTCTAAAAAAACAGAGATCTTTTAGAAAAACAAGGGGAGGATGGTACACAACTGAATTAGATTTTTGAAAAATTGATGCACAAATTATATCTGCGAACTTTTAATTCTTTTGTCTCGTGAGATTGATAGACAAATATATCTATACTATGAATAACGAGCAAATTAAAATCACAATTTTATCAAAAAAAAATGGCCAATACATAAAAACGTAACGCTCATCGATCAGGCAAGCATCACGAGTCACCGTCTCCCTGGGTCCCAGAGTGAAACTGATAGCACGACTGCTCACGGCGTCAACGGGCAGCCATCAAACTTAAGTATGTTGGATTTGACCTCGGTCAGTCTATTTGGGCCTTCGGGCCCAAGCCTAATCCTAGGCTAATCCCTATTAGTTGCCTTTGATTGGAAGGCAAACTCAGCCCATTTAAGGGCCCGGCCCCACGTCTACAGCACTATATAACTAAGGGGAAACTCCCTGGTTTCCCTAATCCGTGAGCTAATCACGAATTAGCCTTTAGGGTTCTAGTTAACCCTAATCCTATCAATCACTAAGGTGCTGGAAGGCGTGGAAGCTCGGCGTCCCTCTTCACGTCAACGCACCGAGTTCTTCTACGTCTACTTCTTCTACGCCCCTGCTACTTCGTCAAGTTTAAGATCATGGATGCGCTGAGCATTGGTAAGTGCTAAGATTCATCCATAATCATGTAAATTAAGGTGCTAGATGTGATCTATGTTAGACTAGATTGATCCTGTTTATATTCATGTTCTAAGTTATGTTAGTTTATACTAACAATTGGTATCAATCGCCTTGATCTAGTTCTTCTAGATCCCTAGCACAAATCCTAAGTTAGTCATGTTTTAGATCTACTCAGTGACGATTCATTATGTTTTTAGTTAAGTTTTCTTTAAGTCAGTGAAGTTTATCATGCTAATTCGTTAGATCAGTAAAGTTCTTCATGTCTAAGTTAGGTTTTCAGTAAAGTTTTGATTAAGTTTTAAGCCTTTCATGTTTCTCACTAGATCAGTGATACTCTTTCGTTCAGTTCTTCATGATTTAATCTCATACCGCAAGTCATGCTACTGTCATGCATGTTTAAGCATCATCTCAGCCCCAATCCCCGAAACATTCATACATCACAGCCCACCCAAAGCTTTAAGAAAGGGATCTACTCAGTAAAAAAAAAAGATCCCGCACCCAAAACCCTAGATCACAGATCTAGGGTTTCCCCGAAACCCTAAACCTAAGTTTTACTCAGTGGCTTACCAGAGCCGGCGGCGGCCGCGCGTGGCATGAGTTCGCCGCACGCGACCGCCGCCCTTAGGCCGGCGTGCCTCGGTTTCCGCTCGCGCTCGAGACATGATAAGGTCACGGCGTAGCGGTCACCTTGGTCGTGGTCGTCGACTTCAAGACGGTGCCTCAGTCCGCGCCGCCGCCGGCCGGCCGTTGAGCACCAGCGGAGCCCCTCGACGGGCCGCGCGCGATTCGCACGCGGCGCGCAGAGGAGGCCCGCGGCGCTCCGGCTCGGCGGGTGCTCCGGCGTGCTACGGCTTGAGAACCTCCGGGTCTTCGCCCTCACGTTCACCGGAGGTAGGGGAAAAGGTTCACCGCCGACCATGAAGCCCCGGCGGAGCCCCTCAACGAGCCGCGCGCGCTTCGCACGCGGCGCGCCGACAGGGCCCGCAGAGCTCCGGCCGAGGCAGCGCATGAGGAGTGCTGGCCGTGGGTCTCTCAGCTCTAGGCCCCCACTCGCCGGAGACGGGGAAGAAAGCGGCGGCGGGCGACGGCGCGGTGCCGCTGCCGCCGCCGGCTGAGGGCTCGGGGGGCGGCGGGCGACGGCGCGGTGCCGCTGCCGCCGCCGGCTGAGGGCTCGGGGGAGGGAAGGGGAGAAATGATTAGGGTTTTTCCCCTCCCCCGTCGTTTTCGGGTATATATACCCGTTGCGGCTGCGCCTGGCCGTCCGATCGGCTGGACGGCGCAGATCGATGTGGGGACGTTTGTTGGGCCGCTTCGGCGGCCCGCTCGTTCGCCGCTGGGCTCCAGGCCCACTAAGCTACGCGGGCTGCGTATTTTAGAGAAGGCTGGGCTGCAACGAGCCGTCGCGCCGAGCCGCTTCATGAGCCGCCGAGCCGAGCCGCGCTTTCAGCTGGGCCGCGCCGCTGGTGTGCGCCCGCGCTGCTGGGCCGCGCGCGTCTATTGGGCCGCTGTGGACTGCGCGCGCAATAAGAGGCCGGCGCACGCTCATGGGCCTGTTTTTAGGCCGAATTTTAGTCACGGGCTGAAACTAAATTTATCTTTTATTTAAATTTTCAGTGTCTTTCTTTTAAGGCTACATTTATTTCCGCACTAAGTTAAGTCAATAATTGCATGAGTAAACTTTTAAGTGATTGATGTTTCTCTTCATCTTTAAATTTTAATAAATTAAGTTTTAAGTTTAAGTTTTAAGTTCTAAGTTTATTGCTTCCGCATTAAGTATAAATTATTTCTTGCATAAGAAAGTTAAGCATTAAGTTATACTATTCATTTAAGATGTATATTTAAGTCTTTGACCTTTCAGTTTTCATTGGCTCATTATTTTCAGTGAAAGTTTATTTCTTAATTGCAAATTAAGTTTTGAGCTACTAAGTTTATTTAAGTTTATTTAATTATGCACTGATATATATAAGTAGAGTTTTATGTCGTGTTTTTCTACTTGTTACTTTTATGCAATTAAGAAATGCTAAGTTTTTTAATGTGCTCATCAAATAAAGTTTTTAAGTTTTTCATGAGCATGATATCTTTATGGTGCATTTTATTTATTTTCTTGCACTGTATTTCCTTACCATTAAGTATCTTTTAAGTTTAAGTTTAAATTCAGAATAACTTTATTTTAAGACATGCTTTTGTATTAGCATGTTATTTAGAATAGTATCCATTATGATTAAGTTTTGCCATGTTTTCGTATAAGTTAAGGTTAAACTTTGCATTATTTGTTTGACATAAGTTAAGCTGAAAGTTCATTTTCTTTCCACCAAGTGCATTTAGATGCCTCTATTTGAATGGAACCACCGGGAAGTTCATTTAGAGTAAACTTGTGATTAATTCAACCACCGTTGTTTAATTATGAGTTTAAGTCAAGTTTCGCTTGTTTTCCCCACCGGTGATTGCAAGTTGTTACTTGTTTGCGTGATTTTAATCAGACCACCGTAGGGTTATTTTCATGCTTTTATGTGCATCTTCTTGTACCTTACTGAGACATACTTTATTTATGAATTTTCAGTTGATTATTCAAAGTTGCTAAGCACCATTAAGCATTATGATGGCACAAACTTCCCTAGTTGGAATCAGGATGTGCTAGGCATTCTCAAGACCTTGGATCTTGATTATGCGTTACGTGAGGATAAGCCAACTGCTCCAGCGGTTGGAACTCAAAATTATGTTGATAACATAAGTGAGTACAACTCAAATTCAGAAAAATGGGAGAGATCCAATGACTTGGCTAAGATGGTCATTAGACATACCGTCGTTGAGGCCTTGAGAGATTCTTTTCCTACTGAGATCAACGGTAAGGAATTATCAGTTAAGGAGTTTATGTACTCAATTGAGGAAATGTATAAGCGTAAGTTAGCCACTTTCCTCGTTAAGAAATTAGTGACCTCACGTTACAATGGTCAAGGTGCATTAAGGGCGCATGTTGATAACATGGTCTACATAGCTGAAAAGCTAGAAGTGCTTGGGATTCATACCTCGAGTTCAATGCTTTCGCATTTGATCACTGCGTCCCTCCCTCAGAATTATGCCCTAGGCGTATGCAACTTTTGTAAGGAACCTGGACACATGCAAAGTTGGTGCCCCGGATTAGCTACATGGCTTCAGAAGAGAGGTAATTAAATTGTCTCATAAGTTTTATTAAGTTTATTTGTTCCCACCCATTTTGGTGGAATAACTCAGGTGTTTCTACACATATTAAACCTCCTTCAGGTATTCATCGACCTTAAAGGAAGGGATATTCAGCGGAGCAAATTCTACAAGACTTCATCAAAGTCAAAGACTCTGGAGCTTCGCATTAGCATTAAGTCATTAGTTTTAGATTTATTTCTAGCTGATGGTGTACTTTAGATTAAGAATGAACATATTTGGTTTCTGCGATGAGAAATTCTGGATATTTGTGTTCTCAATAAGTAATAATTATACATCATCAAGTTCTTTTAAGTGCTTATTTTTCATCGCAATTGTCTTTGACTGTTATTTAAGTTAAATGAGTTAAGAAGTGATGAGACCTTGTCGAATATGTGGCACACTCACGTTTAGACCACAAATTCGAAGGGGAGAATGGAATGTCTCATCAGTTTTGAGATGCTCCTGCTAACAATACTAGTTAAGAATTTGCTCTCATCTAGTAGAGTTATAATTTTCTCTCCCATAATATTTTATTGTCCATAAGTTTTAAGGGCAAAATTAAGAATAAGTTTTATAATACTCGCTACATCTCATTGCTTCAATTAAGAATAAGTTTATAATGCGAGATATAATACCATCGTAATAGGAGTCATACTCCACAATTACCAACTGCCTCTAATAAGTCAGTGTGATTTTATTTTTTATTCTGGCCACCGCTGGGTACGGGATAATTTTCACCGGTTCTGTTGTTCTATCCATTTTCTGGCCACCGCTGTTGTGGATTAGTTCAATTTGAATCAGAGACGGTTGAAGTATGATTTATGTTCATGATTCTGGCCACCGCTGTTTTATGAACATTTAATCATAGCTTTGCTTTTCTAGTTCATCTTCTGGCCACCGCTGATGTGGGCTAGATTAGCAAGGGAAGTTCATCAGTGGTATCTAAGAAAGATATAGTAAATGTCGTGCCAAAGATAAATAAGTTAAAGAGCATCCATTGTAAATTACTTCATATAAGTTTATGGTTCGACACTTTTAATATTCTGATTGTTCAGAGTTCAATGGAAGCTCACTAAGAAGAAAGGAAATGGGGGAGAAGAAAATCTTAATGAGATACAGGATAAGTTTTCTCTGTATTGATGATTTAAGATGAAATATATATACACATATAATTTTCTCATATATATTTATATCGTGCCATAAGTGTTTTCTCCATTCCTTATCTAACTCTGTTGAGGATATACATTAGCTGTATAACCACAATAGAGATAAGTAATGTTTAATGATAAGTTAAGTATTTTAGGCACAAAGTGAGAGCCTCAATTATTTTAAGTCTATTATGAAGAGGCGATAAAGGAGTCTGTGAATTTTAATATAAGAACAGTTCTTTTCATAGCAATTTTCTGATGGGGTCAAAGCAGTAGGCTATGAAGGGTCTACAGGTTTGAAAGTGATTCCAAAAGAAGCTAAGATGCTAAGTTCATAGCTCACAATAATTTTGTATGTATCATGTGTAACCATGATTCATTTGTAAAGCTAAGGTGGATTAGTTATTATCCTGATACTCTAAGGTGAATGTTTTCTCCATAAAGCTAACATTATTAAGTTTGCATTCCAACAACGGGGAAAAGTTTTCATCATATCATCACAGTGCATCTTAGTGAAGCTCTCCTAAGATCTGGGGGAGTATGACACTAAGATGGGACCAAAGTGAGTATTAGGATTGTCACTAAAGGGCAAATGTTAAGAGCAGCTCTGAAGTGATAAATTGTGAATGCCTACACAGCTATGCCTGTTTTTCTTTGCGTAATATAGCAAATTTTATCATAAGTATAAGGGTTAAGTCTAATTAAATGGGAAGACGTTCCTAATGCTTCAATTAGAAGCTATATGCTAAGATCTATAAGTGCTTGACTTAGCATGACAAGCCGGAATACTTGACAAGTTTTATTAGTCTTAGTCTAGGGGAGGTCCACTGGAAAAGGTGTATAAAAGATTAATGCACCAAATAACATGCTTATTTAATTTAGTACTATTTAGATAAAGTTTTGTAAAAGTGTATGGATATAATTGTGCACATTAAGTTTACGTCCTTCACTCTTACAGATCTGAGCGATTCTGCAGAAAGCTCTAAAACAAGATTAGCATAATTAAGGCTAATTTTGTATGGCATGTTTTTGACAGGCATATGAGTTATATTCCGGTATTATTAATGTATTAACATTGATTTCAAATCAATGCCGCTGTATTTGATTACAGTATTCCTTTCAAGTAATGACATAATATATTGTTATGAAAGAAGGGTCCCAGAATCAAGTCAATTTAATGTTTTAAGTAAGTTGCTAGCAACATGACTAATTGAAGGTTTTTTGTCTCTTATCCTATTTTCGCGAGGTTAGTATGGATTTGATGATTAACCTCAAATATGATTCTGGATGAGGCCGAATAAATAAACTCTCAAATAAGTTAGTAAGTGTTCTATCAAGGTACTATAGTGGACTTTGGTTAATGACGTCCCGGTATGTCTGTCATGTCAGCCGATGACTCATTCGCTGGGTTTTGCTATTGTATTGAGTGTGAACATAAGATGAACACAAGTAAGTTTTAAGATTAAGATTGTTCGATTAAGCGGGAGATTATTGATCTGTGTATATCCACCTTCACGTGATCAATAAAGTTGAATATTATAAGAATAAGTTATTGACCATCGGTCAAAGGGGAGAATGTTGGATTTGACCTCGGTCAGTCTATTTGGGCCTTCGGGCCCAAGCCTAATCCTAGGCTAATCCCTGTTAGTTGCCTTTGATTGGAAGGCAAACTCAGCCCATTTAAGGGCCCGGCCCCACGTCTACAGCACTATATAACTAAGGGGAAACTCCCTGGTTTCCCTAATCCGTGAGCTAATCACGAATTAGCCTTTAGGGTTCTAGTTAACCCTAATCCTATCAATCACTAAGGTGCTGGAAGGCGTGGAAGCTCGGCGTCCCTCTTCACGTCAACGCACCGAGTTCTTCTACGTCTACTTCTTCTACGCCCCTGCTACTTCGTCAAGTTTAAGATCATGGACGCGCTGAGCATTGGTAAGTGCTAAGATTCATCCATAATCATGTAAATTAAGGTGCTAGATGTGATCTATGTTAGACTAGATTGATCCTGTTTATATTCATGTTCTAAGTTATTATGTTAGTTTATACTAACAAAGTAAGCTAAGCATACAGTATCTAATGGCATCTGGAAAAGACTGTGACTGCTCATCTACTCCTACTGGCTGCAGCAGAGCCGGAGAGGATAGGAGGCCCCTCTCCGTGCCAATAGAAAAGGGCTTTCCAAAATAAATCGGAATTACTGACGGGCACGTCGATCCAGTCATGCACGTCCGGGCGTTGAAAAATTGTAACATTTGTATTTATCTTTCTGTATGTAATTATCTGGGACGCCGTCCAAAGCACGGTCAACCATAATGGTAAAATTTCCGTGTGGGCGCGTCTGATAGCTGCTACTATGAAAAACTACCCGTTCATGAATGTTCCAACGACGGAGACGCATGGGTCCAATTTTTTTCCTTCAAAAGCGTGTATGAATTTGACACAAATTCGCAGGGTAGTACTGACTGCTTACGGATAAGACCTGACCGGGGTGTAGGAAGTCTCAAGATTATATCCATCCATCGATCAATTCTCCAGTCTTGTCAATTATGTTGCTCATATTGTAACTCCTTTCCAAATATAATTCAGATTACTTATCGACCATGACATAGCCTAATTAAGAGCGTTTGTAACTAAGGAGCAAATAATTAAGGTAGTCAGAGGACAGGATACCGTTAATTTTGTATTCAAATTTACGTTCAACAAAATTCTCTTCCTTCAATATATGGTAGGTTAGCAACGATATTCCAGACAAATCTGTAACTCCCTAGAATTTGATACGCCCAATTGATATATCATACAAAGACGGGCATGACCTTTGTTTTTCCTAGTTCAATTTATTTAATTCTGTAAGCTTCAACTAACCTAGTAAAAAATATCATACTGTCAAGGTCTGGATTAGGTTCTGGGTGGCCACATGGAATTGATTAAATTCTCTCCGAGATCCTAATGAAGATATGTACTGGCGAAAATCCAAAAACAGGCAATCAGAAGTGTACAGAACAAAAGACAATTCTTGTCATGTGGCAACTGCATTATATTGTGGAAATTCAGACAATGGTCGCATGTGCAACACGAGACACACGGCGACTACGGGATCCACAGATGCTAGTCATCGGTCATCGTCTCGTAGCTTACAAGTTGCTCTGGCCGCCGGTCAATCTCTGTAAACTGTCAATAGCCACAGTGCAGGGAGATTAAGAATACCTCGTGAACAGCATATGGTTGCTGAGTTCTCACTGTCCAGACATGGAGCAAGTTCCCATGTCCTTCCTTGTAGCTTTCTTCCTCCTCTGCCTTAGCCTCAACCTTCCCGGATTCTGTGTCGCCGGCAACGAGTCCTTTGCCTTCTCGAGCTTCGCCGGCAGTGCCAATAACCTCACCCTCGATGGCACGGCGAAGGTCACCGGGGAAGGAATCCTTGAGCTGACGAACAACGAGCCTGGTGTCGAAGGTCATGCCTTCTACCGGATCCCGATTCAGTTCAAGGACTCTCCCAATGGCACGGTGCAATCCTTCTCCGTTGCCTTCGTCTTCGCCATCCTCTCTGCATCTTCAGATATGAGTAGTGATGGTATGGCCTTCGTCATCGCCCCGGGGAAGGATTTCTCGAATGCGTCAACGGCTCAATATTTGGGCTTGCTCAACAGCCACGCACCTGCCAATAGCAACCAATTCTTCGCCGTGGAGCTCGACACCATCAAGAACGACGAGTTCCAAGACCTCGACAACAACCATGTTGGTATCGACATCAACACCCTCTCCTCAGTTAAATCTAGAACTGCTGCCTTCTATGATGACAAGGAAGGAGGTATGTTGAAGAACTTGAGCCTTAATAGCAGCGAAGCCATGCAGGTGTGGGTAGACTACGATGGGAAGGGCAAGCAAATAAACGTTACCTTGGCTCCCATGGGATGGGACAAACCATCAAAACCGTTGCTCTCAAACATCTCAGACCTTTCAGCTGTGATCACTGAGAAAGCATATATTGGCTTCTCTGCCTCGACTGGACCCATGGGTTCGCAACACTGCGTGCTTGCCTGGAGCTTCGCCATGAACAGACCTGCTCCAGCTATTGATTTCAAGAAGATGCCAGAGCTGCCAAACTCTGGCCATCACAAGACTCTGACAAAGGACTTGCAGATTGCACTGCCAACAGCAGCTTTTATAATCTTGGCAATATGCATGGCAATCTTTCTACTCGTGCAGAGGAAGCTGGCATATGCTGAGGTCAGAGAAGATTGGGAGGTCGAGTTCGGACCACACCGGTTCTCATACAAGGAACTGTTTGATGCGACCGAAGGATTCAAGAGCAAGCACCTACTCGGCGTAGGCGGGTTTGGCAAGGTGTACAAAGGAATTCTTCCAAAGTCTAAATCAGAGGTTGCCGTGAAGAGGGTGTCCCATGACTCAAGCCAGGGGATAAAGGAATTCGTCTCTGAAGTTGTTAGCATCGGCCACCTTCGACACCGCAACCTTGTCCAGCTACTTGGTTATTGTCGAAGGAAGGGTGAGCTACTTCTGGTCTATGACTACATGCCCAATGGTAGCCTTGATAAGTATCTATATGGTGAGGAGAACAAACCCTTACTAGAATGGGGTCAGAGGTTTCAGATCATCAAAGATGTGGCTTCGGGGTTGTTCTACCTCCATGAAAACTGGGAGAAGGTCGTCATTCACCGAGACATCAAGGCAAGCAATGTGCTCCTCGACGGCGGGATGATCGCTCATCTAGGCGATTTCGGCCTCGCAAGGCTATACGACCATGGCACTGACCTACAAACCACACATGTGGTTGGGACCATGGGTTACATTGCCCCAGAGCTTTCACGAACAGGCAAGGCATCCCCTCTCACAGACGTGTTCGCCTTCGGCACATTCCTTCTTGAAGTCACCTGCGGTAAACGGCCGGTCAGCAACAGTGTTCAACATGGCCGGACAATGTTAGTTGACCGGGTCCTCGAGTACTGGCACAGAGGAGCTCTAAAGGAGACCGTGGATTCAAGGCTGCAAGGCAACTACAACGTTGACGAGGTACAGATGGTGCTGACGCTTGGATTGATGTGCTCGCACCCGTTCCCAGGTGAAAGGCCTCCCATGAGGCAAGTCATGCAGTACCTCGACGGCGACGCGCCGCTGCCGGAGCTCACGCCGGCGAACATGAGCTTGTTGAGCCTCATGCAGAATCAGTTGTCGTTCGACCAATCGGTGTTGCAGCATCCCTGGTCCGTGACCAGCATGGGTACGATGACAGCCGGCATCTCGGTTGGAAGATGACAGTGGTATCTGAAGTGTGTGAGTAAAGGCCTCTTTGGTTGCTGTTCTTCTTGGTTGTAGTAGTGTCCCAACTTATATGTGGTGTATTTGAGAACTCTTGTAAATTCACACTATAGTTCACCGGTAAAAACATGAAAATACTACGATCTGGCCATTACAAATTTGTCAAAGCCATCTTCATGGCCAGTGAATTAATTTGGAGTCTCATTGCATGATTTATTTCATTTGTGGTAGCTAAATGTGAAAAAAAATCAAGCACCCTGAAACTAAACAATATTTTTTGAATTATTATAATTGTGTATTTTTTAAAAAAAGAATTGTAATTGTAGGTTAGGTAACAGGGCTTTTGCACATGGGCTCGAGTGTCCACTGTCCAGGTTAGGCTTGTCTCAGTGTGCAAAGTTTTACGTCAATTCTATATATCTTTCCGAAGGTTATTTAGTTTCCACCTTCCAATGTTTCAGATTAACCACCGTTGGATGTTCATCCCAAACACTATCCTCCATAGCCAATCCACCCGTGCCTGCCCGTGCCGCCTCTACCGGCCGGCCGGCCTCCCCGCGCGTTGTCGCTGTCATATGGCCTCCCGCGCACTGCCGCCGGCCGCCGCAGCCTCCCATCCGCATCGCCAACGCCCTTTTGTAGACGCGCGGCCACAACCTTGCGCCGGCTGCCGGCCGCTACCGCTGGCTATGCTCGTGTGCATGGCCGTTGCCATGCGCCGGCCGCCGCGGCCTCCCCTCGCGCGCCGGCGGCGGTCCACCACGTGAGCCCTCGGTCGAGCTCGTGCAGGCTCGCCACCCATGGTGCCGCTGACATTCAATTTTTTTAAAAAAATATTGTTCTAACTTTTTTCATAAAAATGTTAAGCTTGAGCATTTTTGAAAAAAATGTTGATAGAAAAGTTGAGGTTCAACATTTTTTTCAAAAATGTTTGTGAAAAAATGTTGAGGTTCCACATTTTTAAAAATGTTGGTTAACCATTTTTGGAAAATGGTGAGGTTCCACATTTCTGGAAAAAAAAATGTAAGTTCAGTTTTTTTTGGAAAATGTTGATCAACATTTTAATCAACAAATTTTTAGTGAAATGTTCAATGGGCTACCTTTAGATGGGTCTTGGTGGGCTTTACAGATGAATTGCTTAACTATCTTCCACTAGATATATCGGAGTCCTCATAGTTTCATGGCACAGTTATTCGGATGAGTTTCATGGGGATGAAATTTCCTTTTCATCTCATGAAACTCACTCATTCTCTCCTTGCCACGTCAGTAAATTGTTGATGTGGCATAAAATTTAATACAATGAACTTCTCCATGGAATCCCCACTAAGATTGGTCTAAGTCAGCAAACGGTCTGTCCAGCCTAGCACAATAATTATAATTATGATTGGCGTGCAGATGTAAAATATTGGACGATGCTTGTTTTGAGCTGCCATAAGCTGATTTCCAATTGCGCTATCCATTATTGTACTATTGGTTTAATTATTGAACAGATCATGACAAAAAAAAAAACAAAAAAATGCGTTAGCTAATTGTAGCTACTACATTTATATTCAGGAAATTCAGACAATGACCATTACGTCCAACACGACACAACGATCGGCATCTGTTGGTGCTAGTCTTCGGCCGCTTATGTCAGTCAATCAGTATACGTATGTAGAACAGGCAACGACGGTAAGCCCCAGCTTTTTACCACTAGCGGTTAGTGACAGACTACTTCCTTCGTTTTTTTAAAGGGAAAACTACTACTTTTAAAAAGAATAAGTTACTATAATTTTATCCTAAGTCAAATTTTCTTAAATTTGACCGAATATATAAAGAAAAATATTAATATTTATGATATCAAATAAGCATAGTATAAGAGTTGTTGAAATGATCCAAATTCAGTCCATATCTAAAGGCCAACTTCTGACGGAGTGTAGCGGAGGCCCGTCGCCGGGAGGCTTGGGCCGAAGCGGAGCGGAGTCTGATTATAATGATGTGTTCCCTCCAGTTGTAAAGCATAGCTCAATTCGCACTTTTTTTAGTATTGTTGCTTCACATGATCTTGAGCTTGAGCAGTTAGATGTGAAAACTGCATTCTTACATGGAGAGCTTGAGGAGAAGATTTACATGGACCAGCCTGAAGGGTTCATAGTGCCTGGCAAGGAGAATTATGTTTGCAAGTTGAAAAGATCCTTGTATGGTTTGAAACAGTCCCTCGGCAGTGGTATAAAAGGTTTGATTCATTTATGTTGTCACATGGCTTTAAGAGGTCTAAATATGATAGCTGTGTTTACATGAAGCATGTTAATGGGTCACCTATATACTTGTTGTTATATGTTGATGACATGTTGATTGCTGCCAAGAGCAGGAAAGATATCACTACATTGAAGAAATTGTTGAGTAGTGAGTTTGACATGAAGGATCTTTGTGCTGCTAAGAAAATTCTAGGTATGGAAATTACTAGAGACCGAAAGGTTGGTTTATTGTTTCTTAGTCAGCATAGTTACATTGACAAGGTTCTTCATCGTTTCAACATGCATGATGCAAAGTCTGTTAGTACTCCTATTGCACCTCACTTTCAATTATCAGCTAAACAGTGTGCTAGTTCAGATGAAGATATTGAGTACATGTCTAAGGTTCCTTATTCTAGTACTGTTGGTTCTTTGATGTATGCTATGGTTTGCTCACGTCCGAATTTATCTTATGCTATGAGTTTGGTTAGCAGATATATGTTTAATCCTGGTAAAGAACACTGGAGGGCAGTTCAATGGATTTTCAGGTATCTCAGAGGGACGACATATTATGGATTGAAGTTTGGCAGAACTGAAAAGGGGCTTATTGGTTATGTGGACTCAGATTATGCTGGTGATTTGGATAAGCGAAGGTCTCTCACAGGTTATGTATTCACTGTTTGCAGTTGTGCTGTGAGTTGGAAGGTTGTATTGCAGCTTGTTGCTGCTTTATCTACCACTAAGGCGGAGTATATGGCTATTGCTGAATCTACTAAATAATTGATTTGGTTAAATAATTGATTTGGTTAAAGGGATTGTTTGCTGAGCTTTGTGGAGTTGATTCTTGCATTAACCTGTTTTGTGACAGTCAAAGTGCTATATTCAAAGATCAGGTGT
>WEIB01000294.1:0-53573 GCA_015476505.1 Urochloa ruziziensis
TCCAACCCATTTCACATGGCTCCAAAACCAAACACATGCTTATATGTTTTCTTCTGATGAGGGCGCGTGGCTTGAGATCTCCATATGACGCTAGGTTGTACTTAAGACTGTACATTGCGATGACGAATGACCAGCGATGGAAAGGTGCTTTACATGAAATGATTCGCACTAGTTTCTGATTGCCTGTTGCCAAACGGACTGTTTGGTTGATTCGTACAATTGGTGCTTTGGATTGCTGGAAGTGGCTATTTTGTCATAATGGTTTACCTCATGTTAGAATGGAAACACAAAACTGGTATTTTCTATTTATTTATTAATTTGGTACTCACTCAGTATGCCCCTTTTGTGGCAACATATGCCGATATGCGCATGCCCACCATGTTAGGATGTGAGTCCTACTCCTATATGTACTCCAAGGTGCATCCTCTGCTTTTCGATTTTGTTTCAATGGCTATATTTATTATTTAAGAAGACATTAGTAGAGCTTGGATGGTTGAGGCTGTTTGAATCTAGAAGTGGCAGCAACAATGTAGTTAGCTATAGTTGCATTTACTTGTCTGAATTACTGTAATTAATCGACTATCATATCTGTGCATTGCATTTTCTTGTTGTTAGCTATAGTTTTGAAGGTATAACCAGGATGCTGCTTGATATTTCCTGTGTGAGTTTACTCACATCTTGTTCTGTATTGGACATAATCAATACTTGTTTTTTCTACTGCATGTCTCATTGATGTGGTTCAACCACATCTTATTTTTGTATTTAGCATTCATTTGTTACTGCTTAATTGTTTTGTTGGACCCTATCTGCTCTGTTTGATTAACTGCCTGCATGAAAACTCTGTTTGTATGTTCCACAAAAGAGAAGAAAAGGTCAACTAATTACATATTCTGATTTATGCAGGAAACATAGCTGAATGGCTTCAAGCGCACGAAGTATCATGTTTCGGCGTCTCAAGACACTAACTATAAGCCCTGCACTGGCATCTGGTGTGACCAGTCAGCATCACCAGCTTCAACAACGTGCACCAGTGAGTGGCACAGCTAAAGGAAAGGCTAAGCTCAAAGCCGGCCAGGTTTTGAAGCGTTCCAGCATTGGAGCAAAGAAAGGGGCACCTTCCACTGGTGGAGGTGGGGGTGGGGGTGGCCGCGGTCGTCGTGAGGCCATGGAGCGCATTACTCAGATTTCAGAGTCTTGTCTCAATGCCTCTACTCCCCTGCGGCACTTGTCCCCCAAGGAGCGTCTTCGCGAGGCCAAACGTGAGGAGCTTGGACTCGTCTCCAAGGAGAGGCAACGCGAGCTTGATGTAGCTAAGGCCAAAGCTAAAACCAAATCCAAAGGTGTTGGTGCAGATGATGGGGCCCGCGTGCTGATGGGTCCACCAGGCCTGGACTATATCAGTCTTGGGCTTGTTGATGAGGAGGCAATCCCCAAGTATGATCTCACAATTGAGGATGGTCGGCGACTTGCCAAAGAATACAGTCGTGTGCTTATGCGGCGGCATCGTGCAAGGCAAACGGCAGAGTCAACACTTCTGACACTAAAAAAGGAGGCCATTGCTGCGCTCCCTGAGAAGCTGCAAGCTGCTGCTATGGTACCTGACATGACACCTTTCCCTGCAAACCGGTACATGGCGACACTCACACCACCAATTGAAGGATATATTGAAAATGTGCGGGATGCTGCCAAGAAGCACTCAGTGAAGGAGAAACTTCGCTGAGAAATTCTAGGGAGGAAATTGTTTCCACATAAGGTGAGGAGAGTTTAAGGCAATTTTTCTTTATTGATTTCCATTGTATCTGGGTTAAATGCCATTTTCGATCATAGAAAGGAGTCCAAGACGAACTGATTTTCGTAATACATGATCATATTTCTGTTTCAAATGCTTTACAAGGCATCCAGAATGTGTTACTGAACCTGTTTGTGTTATTAAGAGCAGAAAACATTGCTGCCTCCCTGTGTTCCTCATTGATGTTATTATTGTTGAAATTAGCAAGATAAACTGGGAAAATGCCTTGTGCAGGCTCCCCCTCAAAGTAGGGATGCTAGTATTTCGTGTACTTGAAGCACTAGTCATGGACTCATGCTTGACGTTGCTTACTTCGCATTTGAAGGAATTGAATATATTCGGTGATTTGCATCCAAATTCTAGACTCACATTGCTTATTACTAGTGATGTGCTGTGGAATTGAAGATAACTCAAGTATGACGTTTCATTTGAGCAATTGAGTTTCATATTTCGTATTTTACTGCATATAGACATAATTCAATATAGGAAATGACTATTGTTAGCAGTATCAGAAATCCAGAATGTAGGTTGACAATTTTGGATAGTTTATTTGTGAAATAAGAATGAGTTGGTACTCATTCTTTATGAAGACAGATAAACTAGGAAATTTTAACCACGTTATAGTGCTGAAGACAAAAATTGATCTGAGGTAGTAAGTTTGAACAAGATATCTGAGACATAATTCGTTCCCGGAAAAGTGTTTTTTTTTTCTTCTAATCTTTCTCTTGCATTCAGTAAATCTCCTGCACTTACATATCCAGCATCACTACCTTTAAACCTGCTGTCTTGTTTCATTTGCATCTTTTGTCGGTATATTGAGTAGCGGTCCAATTTCTGCTAATTCATTTCTGTTATATTTTTCATCAACTAATCCTCACTATGTAATTATTATCCTTATCATCTAACCCACTTCTTTTTTTCATTTTAATTTGTAGGTGAATCAATATTCAATCTAATATAGAAGACTGTTTTCACAACTGTGCATCTTTCCACAAGCTACAGCTGTCAAATTTGGTGATCAAATCAGAAATCCTGATTTCGCAGAGCAGCCTCGGTCTAGACACCAAACCTTTTCTAAATTTTTTGATGCAGTGCTACAGTCTACAAGAATGGCACTTTCTGTAGCTTTTGCTAGACTCTTATTTTTCATTCATGGGGATTTTCATTTTTGTTCTTGACAGCTGACTTGTGTAATAAAGGCGCAGCAGTGAGAAAGTGAGACCGAAGAATCTCTTGCACCTCAAAAATGGTTCCTGGGATTCGTAGTTACATTGTAGCTTTGTTCTTGCATGTGTTGCAGTGTTTTTTCATGCTCTAATTGCTTCAGTGAGCAGTAATTTTTCATGCTCTAATTGCCTCAGTTCCCTGATAGTGATTCGTGGTTACATTGCAGCTTTGTTCTTGCATGGCCTTTGCTGTTTCAGTATGAGTATATGGTGTAGACTGTGATACTCTGATGCCCAGAATGTCCTTTCTTTGCGATATATCGGGCGTGTCAACTGTCAAATGAACCTTTGTTAATCTTCACCCGTCTTTCTTTAAAAAGAAAACACAAATAGCGCCGTCATATTGAAAATAATCATCTGCTGGGCCAGTTGTGCATATAGGTTCAGGCCCATAGCTCTCACTTGGAGCTCCGCTCCCGTGGGCTGTGGCCGAAGCGTCAGTCGAGCGCAGCAGCAGCACCACTGCGGCGGCGCGAGGTAACCTACGGACCGGAGGAGGACGAAATCGCCCGGCGGCGGCGGCGGTTGGATCCTGCTCTTGCTCCACCGTGCTTGGTTGGTGACCTCTCTTCATGGACTCCTCCCATTTCCGGTCGCTCAACCCCCCCGCCGCTCGTGCTCGTTTCTATCCGCTCGCCTCGCCTGGAAGAATTTCCTGCTGCTGTTGCAGATCCGGCGGCCGGCCAGACGCAGGCACAACAATGGCGGCCCCGAACCCGCGCTCCCGGCCGGACTCACAGGGCTGCGTCCTGCCTCTGCCCACCGACGCGCTGTACGAGATCCTGCTGCGCGTTCCGGCCAAGGACCACTGCCGCCTCCGCGCCGTCAGCCGGCCGTGGCGCTCCTTGTTCTCCGATCCGCACTTCATCACCGCCCACGGGACCCGGCACCAGGAGGCGCTCATCGTCGCCGGCCACAACACATTCCATCGGAACGACGGCATCATTTGCGACGTCGTGGACCTCACCGGGCGCGTCGTCAAGCGGGTCCGCGCGCCGGGGGATGGAGTCGGGGCGGAGGCGGTGAGGTTCATACACCTCGACTTCGTCTGCACCTCGAAAGGGACCTACAGGTGCCTCCGATTCCTCAACTTGGCCACGGGATCTGCATATGCTTTGCCTGAAGGATTGGCCGAAGAACATGCCGCGTACCAGCCTTACACCAATTCCTGGGTCGAGGCTGCGTTCGGTCAGGTTCCGACAACAGGGGAGCTCAAGGTGGTTCGTGTGCTTGATGACTCCTATGAAAAGCAGCTGTTTGACGTCTTCACACTTGATGGCGGCAACCATGCTCGGTGGAGGGGGAAGAAGTCCCCACCGACCCCTGTTATATTTGACTGCGGAGAAGTGTAGCCGTGACCGTCAATGGGATTGCGTACTTCTTCGCTCAGTTTGTTCAGCCACAAGATTTTGCGCGAGACTGCATAGCTTCTTTTGACCTCGAGACAGAAGAGTGGAAGCCAAGTCTCCGAGGACCCCTAAGCAGCCTTGCGGATGCTCCTGGTTCGCCTGACCCTGATTTGGGTGACCTCTCAATGGCTGCCATGAATGGCTGCTTAGTTGTGGTCCACAACAGTAACAACATTATTGACCTATGGTTCCTGATGGACATCGAAAGGGGCTTATGGGTCAAGAAGCACAGCATACAAATTCAACTTGATGTCTGGCGGCCTGAGGCCGATCCATATGCGCGTGTACATCCCATGGTGTTAAATGATGGAAGAATAGTACTTGTTCATGTAGGTAATAAGACAGGATCATTAAGAATTTATAATCAAAAGACCAATGTTTCTACGCACGTAGCAGAGGTGGGATATTGTTTTGCTGTTGGTTTGTACACAGGAAGTCTGTTAAGCCTTTCGACTTGGGACAATTAATGAGGTTAGTATTGCATTTGATCTTGTTTAACATATGATGCTTGTAAGGGATAACTTAGTTTTTCTAGGTAGCACAATCATTTTCCAACATGTGCTTGTAAGGGATACCTTAGTAATGCATGGATTGTTCAAGAGATCCCACTAACTTCATTCCAATCTTTGCATTTGAGGAACTGAATATGTTAATGATGTGCTGTTGAAGATAAATCAAGTATGATCTATTCAAGCAATTGAGTTCCACGTTTTAGTATCTAAGTGCATATATACATAGTTAAATATTAGGAAATGCACTATTCTTGGTAGTAATACTAGTATCAGATATTCTGAATATAGGTTGAGGGTTTTGGTACTTTCTTTGTTAAATAAGAGATTGTGTTGGTACTCTTATTCTTTGTGGGGCATGTGAGCTACGGAAGTTTAACTACGTTTTAGTGCTGAAGACAAAAAATGGTCTGAGCTAGTAAGTTTGAAAGATATCTGTCACACATCCTTCGTTCCAAGGGAAACTATGCTTCTGTTTTTCCTATCGAACTCTCTTGCATTCAGTAAATTTCCTGCATTTACACGTCCAGCTTCACAACAATCAAAATTTCAAACCCTCAACTTTGTAAAGTGTAACTGGTCTTTGGTTTGCATCTTTTGTCACTATAGAATAGGGGTTCGTATCCTCATCTTTTTAAAGTGTAACTGGTCTTTAGTTTGCATCTTGTCACTATAGAATAGGGGTTCGTATCCTCATCTTTTTAAAGTGTAACTGATCTTTAGTTTGCATCTTTTATCACTATAGAATAGAGGTTCAACTTCTTGGTAATTCATTTCTTTTGTATTTTTCATCGACTAATTGTCATTATAACTCTCCTCGTGATCTAACTCGGTTCCATTTTTTTCCCACTGTACTTCGTAGGCGAATCACTCAACCTAACATAGAAGACCAGATTTCACAAACTGTGTATCTTTGCACAAGCTACAAATGTCAAATTTGGTGATCTAGTCAGAAATCCCAATTTGGGATATCAGCTTTGATCTGGCCAGAAATCCTTTTGTCATTTGTTTCGATGCAATGCCCACAGGAATGATGTTTTTTGTTTACGTTGTTGCTAGACTGTCATTTCTTTTTCCTGTGGACTTTGGATGTCTTTTGTTGACAGCTGACTGTTGTAATAAAGGGTGTAGCTGTGTGTCAGTGAGACTAAAGAACCTCTTGCTCCTCACAAATGGTTCCTCGGATTGTTATCCACGCTCGAATTTCCATTCATACCTAGGTCGCAAGTTTGTTGGTGCTAGATGGCTCAAATTCTTGGGTTACTAGTGATGTGCGCGCGCCCATGCGCGCGTAGGATTCTTACAATTTTATTTTAGAGTTTTGAAACAATATTGGACTTTTATATGAGGTATTGTTACATAGAACTCATGGAAAACCAAATATATATGAGGAAATTACTGAACTTGACAAAAACTATGCTCAATAATTTGTTATAGATGGTTGCATCTCTGAACAAATTTTCAACTGCATAGCGACATTATCAAATAATATCAGAAGGCCGAATGTCACAGCCACTAAGTTGTACACAAATGTTTTGAATTGAACATGGGGCAATCGTGTATAAGGATGTGACTCACGAGAAGAAACGATCATATCACGATATATTGCACACAGGAAGGTAAGAAGTTTTAAGTGTAGGGAAAAATAAAATGAAATGGAAAGGTAGTATCGTGTGGAATAAGGTTCTGCTTCCATTACAGTTTATTAAGAGGCACTAGCAAAATCACTAAATCTGTTATTTTGCAACCGCCACCAATGGTAGCCATTCCTAACGATATACATGATACATCCATGAAGGATTATGGCGGAAACATCAATCATCCAGGTGAATCATCATGCAAATAATATTGGAATGGTATTTTGATGGAATAGTACAAAAAATGATCAACACACTACTCCAAATAGATCTTTGATCTTTCATCTGTGGTGCCAAAGCCGAGACAGTAAAAGTTGTCGGCATAAGGGGACAAAAAGACGTGGCAAGCAGTAAATAGCAATGGTTGTTCAGTAGGAGTGTCCACATGAAGCTTATCAAAAAATTTGGAATATGGAAGGAAAGAGCTACTATCTTAATCCTTTAGTAACATACAACAGGGGCAGCATATAAGCTTTTTTCTGATTAGGTAGGCAAACCATAGAAATGTTGCCCTGTCTGATTCTGCAACTGAAAGGCAGTGCTTAAGAGCTCAAAAGAGATTCAGGAGAACTTATTTGATGAGTAAAAAATACACATTTCAAACAGGGCTATATGCCTATCAATGTATTTATTTTCCAAGCAACACAGTGTCAAACTTCAGAAGAAAGCAAAAGACCCAACACTCTTCTACATATTTCCATAAGAAGTTTGTGTCAGGTTGTATTTGGATATTGCAAGTATCAACTGTTCTTGCCATAGCTGGAAAGGGCCAGGGTATTGAAGGAACATGATAAAGAACTCTTCAGATTTGGCAAATTAAAAAGGTAACACAAATAATATGAGTTATAGTCAAGTGGACAAAAATCCCCTTTTTGCAAGATATGAACGAGACATCACTCTAAACAGGATGTAATCATACTCTGATGCAACTCCTAAGAATAATATAGAGATGTACTGGTAAGTCAAATAGTCAAATTGCCATATCAACTTGAAAATAGCTTGCTTTAGTTTTCAGGCATACTTCAATACATTAGGAGAAAAAATGCCTCAAATCAAATTTCCAATGCGATGATTCTGCAGGAACACTTTAAGTTTCTGAGGACCACCATCCTTCAAATAAGCCTATTGTGATATTTTCTACCAAGGTTCCAGTCTTTTCAGTTTTCCAAAATACATCGATGATGTACAATTATTATTTCAACTATTTTCTTCAGAGACAGAGGTATCATTACCTTTAGCTATCCTATTGAATAAGAGTTTATAATATTTTCTTAGCTTACTACTCCCACTTTTGTCACATATAGTAAGTCAAAAGGAAGAAGCAAAATTACTAAGGATTTTACAGTTCAGACTACGTAAAAGAAATACAAGCTCTAGAATCTTTACACCCATAAATCCTGACTCAACATTAGAAGTATAAAACCATGATGCAAATTGGAAAAAAAAAAAACTTCATAGTATAGAATTTGATAGTTACCTTAAGAACAATAAAACATAGATGTAAAACAAAAATTATGATTCAGATTATAGGATTCTGTAGTTACCTTGAGCAGGTTAAGACCAATATGTAAAGTGGGGCAGACTTCTTTCGCTAATTTTTTGGATCGTGGGAATGAGGTATATGGTAGATATGTCCACTTCCATTTTATTTATGTAGTAATCAAAATAGCTGGAAAGGTGAAACGTCAAGAACATGAGCTTAGCTGGATACATGGCCACTTCAATTCTTATTTCTGCAGTAATCAAAATAGCTGCAAGGGCTAACCTGTTAGAGATTAGTGCCTGCAGCTTTGGGCTCTTAGTTATGCTGCCTTTTGAATAAGTAACCATGGGAACCAGGAAAAGGGAAAAAAATAAGAAATGCGTTTAGCCTCAATACCTCATATCATGGAGAACATGTCTGCTTAGAGTAGGAATGGGCTGATGGGATAACTGCATTGGCATAGCCACTGTTGTAATCTAAGTTCATTGGCCTGCAAGGAATAGCAGCTTATTATTTCAATTGCAATAGGCATCTGATATGTACTAACTATAGTATAGGCATCTCATATGTGCTAAGCGCTAACTTTAGACTAACAGGCTTCTTGTACGAAGTTAGTAAAATGAATTACTTTTTATATGTGACGCATGTAGGAGCAGACATTCGAAACTGCATTCACGAAAGCATGATACTACATTGTCAAATTGTAAAACTGAACTAAGATTGCAGCATCTCACTGTTGCAATCTAAAAGGTGATGTAGGCAAAGGCCATGTTTAGTTCCCACCCGAAATATTTTCATCCATCACATCAAAGGAGAATCTTTGATGCATGAAGTATTAAATGTAAACGAAAAAGGTGAAAAGTTATATAGATAGACTGTAAATCGCGAGACGAATCTAATGAGTCTACTTAATCCATGATTTGCAACAGTAGTGCTACAGTAATCATCCGCTAATTATGGATTAATTACCCTCTAATTACCATCGTTAGATTCGTCTCGAGATTTCCAACCTATCCATATAACTTTCCACCTTTTTCGTCTACATTTACTACTTCTAAATTGATAAAATCAAAACCCGAAATCTTTTCACGAAATGTTTTCGCGAACTAAACACGGGCAAAACAAAATGCCACAGTAGCCATTCCTGAATGAATTGAATACAAGGAGCACTGATAACTCACCTAGCATTGATCTTGCTTGAATAATACTGCTTGCTGGCTGACTGGCCCAAAAGTTGCAGGTAGGACAGCTGGGTTGGGTCATAACTGCAGCGCCACTGGTGTTTTGAACTTAAGCCTATATGAGTCCAGCTTCCTATCAGTGTTGGTGATCCATTATGTTGCTTCTGCATGGAAGGAACGACAGTTGTATTACATAAAAAACAATGAGAAAAAATTAGATAGCTTTCTTCTTGGTTCATCATCAGTTTTAAAATGTTTTTCTGGTTCCTTTGTAAGAAAAGTGAGCACACACTAGGGCTAAAGTTCACCCAAAAATTCAGCAGACTATATAGCACAAAATATAGTATTGCTTTTTTAGGTGACAACAAAACTTCCCAAATTAGGAAGAGATTGCCAATCCTGACTTCATTAGAGACTTTATCGTCTAATTATTATGGCCACCTTCTTATGGTACCTACACTCATAAATGCACAGTGGCTGAGGTCCATACCATCTTCAGTAACTTAAATCAAAATCATAGGTAAAAAGGATTGCATTTGGACATTTGGGATTTCGATGGCACATTATGAAATACATGTACAATACAACTTAGAGGAAATGCAAGCAGGTATGAGTGGCATTATGTTATCTCAGATGCCATTAACTTTGTATGAAGTAAAGATATGAAATTAAAAGGTTGAGTTCAAAATTGATTCTCCTCTAGTATCACGTGATCAGCATAGGCAACAGTTGTTCAAAACATCATTAGCAATAAACATCTAGGTGCGTAGCAAAATTTATGAATCTAGAAAAGCCAAAATGACCTACATTTTGGAAGGGGAGGGAGTACATGGCAAGACTAAAATTGAGTGTATGTCTAGGAATTCGAAACTTGCAAATACAGCATGCTGATGGCAAGGTGATAAAGTAGTCTGCTGAGAACATAATGGGCCAATGTAAAAATTGCACTCACTGAACTCATGTCAATCTCTGTACTAAACTACAAATGAATATTCCCAGCAAGGCTTATAGAGATGGAGATTATATAAAATCAGAAAGCAAAACTGAAAAGAGGGAAAAAATTTTATACCTTGTGCCCATTTGACCGAACACATTGCTGGCATCGTCCATGTAAGTGTCAATGCTAGTTTAGTGGAGCCTACTGGATGTGGTGCAGAGGTGATGGAAGAAGAAATATTGTTGTTGATTCGAGGAAGATGGAGGAGAGAAGTAGGGAAGCTGTGGCCTTGCACAGCTATTGTGTCTTGTTGCTCCTGTGCGGTGTGAAAAAGAAAAGAGAAGCTATGGCATGACGAGCAAGGAGGAGGATTAAGGATTGTTGCTGCTAGAGATTGGATTGGAGCAAACCATGGTGCTGCATCTGTGTGTTGCTTCCGTGAAGAAAAGGAGAGAAGAAGATGTCGACCTCGGATATTTCATCAAACCGCAGTTCAGTAAAACAGAAAAGGAGAATAAGAGAACAGGACGGCAGCGGCGTGCGTCGAGGATAGGAACGGCGGCGGCCGGGAGGAGCGGCACTGATCCATGCGGAGGGGAGGGAAGATGGCAGCCAGCGCAGAGGCGAGGTTCGGCGGAGGCTGGTGCGGAGCGACGTCGGTCCAGGCGGAGGGGAGCGTTGGTGGCACGCAGAGGTGAGGGAAGGAGGTGGACGGGCACCTGTGCAGCACGCGAGGCGACCGCCGACCACGCCAAGCCGGGTCCGGCCGCTCGCCGCTCAGGGATCCACGCCGCGGAGGCCGCGCCGCCATAACGGCGTAACGCCTGGCGCTGTGGTGGATCCGCGCCGCCGGCATTGCCCCGCCGTGCGGCAGCCGCGCCTGGCCCCGCGCGGCCAGCTGGGCCCGATAGCCCATTGCCGGCAGCTCGTCGGCCTCCGAGCTGGCCAGGGGGGCGTGCGCTGGCCCGACCGCCGCCTCACCCAGTGCCTCGCCAGTCACCACCGCCGCCGGCGTGTGGTGGGGAGGAGAGGAGAAGATATTTCGTGAGGAGGACCGCCAGTGGAATTTCTAAAAAATGCGGGGGCCTAAGCGCAAAAGGTCGACGGCAACGATCCATCACTAGCCGTCGGATCGAGGATCGGACGGCCGAAAAAATTCCGCCGACGTGGACCAATCATCTTGCCGGCGATTCCAGCCGGTTTAATGTTATAGAATGATGCAGTACGAGTATTTGCATGGAAGTTAATGTTTGAACGGTTGTTTCTCAGCCTTGATTACGCTTTTTCTTTTTGAAAACTAACGCTTTTTCTTCCTTCTGATTTTACTTGCATTGCACCTTTCCATGAGGGGATGCTATATTTATTATTTGCCTCAGTTCCCTATAAAAGTTTCTGTGCGGTATCAACTGTGAGCAGCCCTGATTCGGCATGGCCTTTGCTACAAATACTATATGGTACTACAGCTTTTTGACTCGTGAGCTACAAAGTTCGAGCGTCACACTGAAGTAGTGCACCGCGGCTGTGAGCTCTCGGCCGCGTTTAGATCTTTCGCGGAAAAAATTTACAGTATGTCGGACACACATTTGAAGTATTAAATATAGACTAATTACAAAACTAATTACAGATTATGTCAGTTCATCGCAAGACGAACCTAATGAGTCTAATTAATCCGTCATTAGCACATGTTTACTGTAGCAATTTATTGTCTAATCACGACCTAACTAGGCTCATTAGATTCGTCTCGCGAAGTACACTCCATCCATATAATGGGTTAGTTTTTTTCGACTACATTTAATATGCCATGCATGTGAGGGAACATACTCAAAAAAAATTTCGCGAAACATCTAAACATGGCCCTCGGCTTCTCCCATTTTCCGATTGCTCAAACCCCCCGCTGCTTGTTCCTTTTTTCTCCCGCTCGCCTAGTCGCCTGTCCTGGGTGGAAGGGGGATCAGCAAATGACAGCTACCACCTGCTGCTGTTGCAGATCTGGCGGCCGGCCCACCGAGAGGAACGAGTTGGGTGTGGTGTGGACCTCGACTTCATCTGCACTTCGAAAGGGATCGAGTGGAGCTTCCGGCTGCTCGACCTGGCCACGGGAGCTGTATGTATCTTGCCTGACCGTGAAGGATTGTCGGTTGTCGGAAGAACTTGCGGCAAGCGAGCCGGACACCACTTAGGCCACGATTGGATCACCAACTAAACTTTAGCGAGCTATTTAGCTGAGATGGATCCAAACAATTTAACTAAAATCCAGCTAAACTTTTTCCTAGCTAATGGAAAAGGTCATTTTTATTTAGCCGGTTGAAAGTAGCTAAAGCCTAGCTAAAACTGTTTAAAGATCGAAATGGCCTCGATAGTTTGATAAAATTACACCCACTACCACCGCAATCTCCATCTCCTCTTACACTCAGGAGGGTATTATAGTCAATAAACTAGCATTTAGCTAGGGGACCCAAACATCCCTAGCTAAAATTTAGTTGGCTAAAGTTTAGCTAGCTAAAAGAAGTCATTACATTTTAGCTAGCTAAATTTAGTTAGGGTAGACCCAAACAGGGCCTTATTTATACGCGGAGGTTGCACTGGGGGAAGTCCCCTTGCCTCGACAGGTCGAGGGACTTACAAGGTGCTTCATGGCTTGAACATTGTTTCAGTGGCCATGAAGAGGAGCTGTACGAGGTCTTCACCCTAGATCACTACGGGAAACCCGTAGATGCCGAGTGTCTCGCCAAAGATTTGACACTCAAAAAATACACTCGGTGGTGTTTGCCGAGTATATTTTTTGACACTCGACAAAACGCTTTTTGCCGAGTGTATTTTTTTTACACTCGGCAATGATGTGAGTTTTTTTACTTCTAAAAGAACAAATGAAGTCCAAAAATCATGAGATTTGGCATGATATGACGGTATCACACATGGAGGCTGTGATAGAATATTGAGAAACATTTGCACATTTTGTCACAACGATGTTTACAAAATCGAAACATTCGACAAAAAGTATATGTGTTATTCTACGTGAGAGAGTTAGCGGATGTATTTTTTGAATACAAACTTTTTAATATGATCTCATATGAAAAAACCCTTATATAAAAGTCATACAACTCGATGAAATCTAAAACTTTGTAGTTTACAACTTTTGTATTTGAGATTATTTAATATTTTAAAATATCGTTATAAGTTATCTAATTCAAAATCATATATTTTAAAACATTCAAATGACCTCGGGTGTAAATAAGCTCTATACCAAAGTTGTACAACTCAACGAAATTTAAAACTTTGTAGTTAAAAACTTTTTTATTTGAGATTGTTTAGTACTTAAAAAATACTCCATATTATAAGCCATCCAATTTCAAATTTTAAAATTTTAAAAATTTCAAATGACTTCAGGATGTAATTAAGTTCTATATCAAAATTGTAGATTCCCGAAAAGATGTAAAAGTTTGTAGTTTACAACTTTTTCATTTGAAATTGTTTAGCCATCCAAAATTTCGTTATAAGGGCATCGAGAAAACCAAGACTGCCACTGTCAGCGATCCATGTGCTTCAAATGGTGTGTTCTGATTGGTCGAGAGGGTCACCGACCGGATCCTCCTTCTCTCTTCTCCCATCGCATGGATAAGGTCGGCTCCCTCCCTGACTCTCGCTCTCTCTCGTCTCTCCCTCCCAAGCTCTCTCTCTCCGTCGACGAGGCTACCGAGCGGCGGCGACTGGCGTGGAGCGAGCTGCGGGCCGGGATGCGGTCCCTAGGCCGGCTCTGGCTCGGCTGGGCGGACATGGCGCCACTACTCAATGGCGTGACACCCCCACGGCCGGCCGACGGGAAGCTCGGGCGGCGTGAGCAGTCAGGAGCAGCCGCACGCCCGCACCACGACGTGGCCTCGACCGCCACCGGAGGGGGCCACCTGTCGCGGCGGTGTGGCCTGGACCGCTGGTCGGCCCCGGCCTTCTCCTTCTCCTTTCGCGGCCGCCGGTGCCCGGGCTCCTCACCTCCTCCTCCCGCCGCGGCCGTCGGTCCCGGGCTCTCCCCTCCTCCTCCCACCGCGGCCGCAGGTCCCGGTCCCCTCCCATCCTTCCCCCCGCCGCCGTGGTGCCGCCGCCGGCAGCGGCTTCGGTGCCAGGGTGCCGCGGCCGAGTATTTTTTTATATATATTGTGAAAATATTTGCCAAGTGCTAGATGTGGCAATCGGCAAAGACGCTGCCGAGTTCGCGAAAGATGACACTCGGCAAAGAGACCGTTCGCTGAGTCTCTATTTATCGAGTGGTCTTTACCGAGTGTATTTGAGCCTTTTCTGAGTTCTTCAGGCAGTCGGCAAATACCAGGGTTCCCGTAGTGGATGGGGGGACACAACGTCGACCTCATCTCGCTTTCCTCTCCCATTCCTGGTAGATTTTGTACCAAGCGAGAAATGATTATGTAGTGGAGAAGGTATATGCTCATTATCTAAAAAAAGTGGAGAAGGTATGCTATCCACAATGAAGTACTATTTATAAAGTACAATAAATTAAATTGTAGCTAGCGTATTGTGTTGATACTTGATAGTCCTTAGTTAATCTACTATACCTATATAGGAGATCTCCGCTACATATTTCTCTACAATTTAGTTAAGCCACGTCATCAGAGACCCTTCTTCTCCGCTAAGACTTCAAGTCCGTCATCAGAGAGCCACTAAGACTTCAAGTCTTCCAAGGGATTCTTCCGTTACATGGTTGGCCTCCTCCGCTCCTATTGCAGATCAAGAAACAACTGATGAACCTCCCCCATCTTTACTCCATGGCAGATCAATAGTCCCCCCGTCTTTACTCCCTTTGTCCCCTGGCCTCTCTTCTTTAATCCATGGCAGATGAAGAGATTGTGCCTCTGTTGCTGACCGGGGAATCATGGCCGGGTTCAGTCCACCTCGCCTCCCTCGCTGACCCTCGCTGTCCACACCAGGCGACTGCCTCCTTCGCCACCAAACCTCGCTGTCCACACCAGGGGACAACCTCCCTCGCCGTCCAGGTGTGTGTCCGCTTGCCGTGCCTGCTGCTTGTGCGATTCATTGAGTTTCCACTTTTTGGAAATTTGACTTCCATCCTGTGATTACTGTGTTTCAAATTCGTGCACCACTTCTTCGATTTATGACTTTCATTCTATGATTTCTGTGTTTAAATTTCACACACTCAATATGTTCGATGAAACACTTGCATGAACCATTGTAAACCATTCTGATTTTTTCAGGTTTACACTAATTGATTATTTCTCCTCTGGAAATTTAACGTATGTTTGGCTTAATTTGTTTTGCTACTTTCTAGCGAGGAATCAATATTGCTGATCAGTAACCCTGTTTGTGGAAGAGATGTTTCTTTCGGTGTTTAGGAAGGAGCAGAAAATTCTTGATGTACGATGTGAACGCCTAGGAAATCAGGAAGCAGTAACATTTCCGTCAGAAAGAGAATTAAAAGACAAACTGAAGGGGATGCGTTAGAAAGCTGTGCGTGTAGTGTTTAAAAGATGAATAATAAAATTTGGAGCACTCATATACGTAACACAGACTCTTATCTCCTTCCCTGTTCACTGTCCGACAATTACGGCAACAGCCAACAGGTCACCGTTACTATTCCCAGTCTGACACATTCAGCAACAACCGGTGTTTATTTATTCCTAGGAATCCACTTGCATGAACCATTCTAAACCATTCTGATTTTTTTTTCAGGTTCACACTAATTGATTTCTCCTTTGGAAATAGCAAGAGCATTAGTCTCCTTGAGTCATTCAGGTAACAAACTGCACTCTAAGTTGGTTCCTGTTATTTTTTGGTGTACTCTAAATTGAGCATTACATTTCTGTTATTTTCGGTGTACTCTAAATTGAGCATTAGTCACCATTGCAGATCAAGAAACAGCTGATGAACCTCCCCCTTCTTTACTCCATGGCAGATCTTGGGGAGAGTTCTTCATGCCGTCATGGACGGCCACGCCGTTGTGCATCCCATGTTCTCACTCCTCAAATTGATGGTGATACTGCTCGTGAGAACCGCCGTAGACGTAGAGCAAAAATGGATAGTGCCCCACGTATGCACAGAGCACGTGCTATGTCATCCAACGAACTGAACATTATTGACCAGTTCCCCAATTCAGCAGCATCCAACAGCCCATTTGGTCCCAATGCTTCCTCTTCCAATCAAACATTTACCCACAAAAGTAAGATCCATATTCTCATATTCACACTGTTAAGCCATTCATTCCTTTGTTTCTCTCAACAACCTCTGTTTTTTTTTAAAATTTTATAGGGACAATATTTACCCCGTTAAACTTGGGAGCACCTACATCTTCCTGTAGACATTGTGGTGCTTTTTTTTGGTATGAAGAGCATCTATTACATAAAACAACTTTGCAAAATGAATTACAAAATAATAATAAAATAAATAAAAAATCCCGCAACAATGCGTGGGGTATCAACTAGTTGTAGCTAGTGTAGAAGGTATGTTGATAGTTGTTACTTGTAAGTTAATCGGGAGGTCTAAGAACTGCACAAGCCATTCCATGTCATCATCCAGTTCAAAACTGAGCGCGTATAAAAATATTATAAATTAGGTGATATCTCGCGCGTTGCTGCGAGAATTTCTTAAATAAAATTTAAGTTGAAATTTGAACGTAAAATATTAAGATGATTGGATGGTAACATTGTTTTTGCAAAATGACGTTATACATGAAAACACGTTTATTTTGTTGAGAGAGAACAACTTTTAAATGATTAATCTCCGTGTATTTCTAATGTCAGAATTTTGTAGCAGGATACCGGGAGGTCGGAGGGCGGCGAAATCGCCGCGGCGGCGGTGCCTGGGCTTCACCGCGCTTTCCTAGGTGAGCTCTTCTCATGCACTTCATCCACCTCTCGTTGCCGTCTGACCCCCGCCGCTCCTGCTCCTCAATCCCGCTCACCTCACCTGTATGGAAATGGAAGGGGATCGATTAATGCCGTGCTGCTGTTGCAGATTGGGGGCGGCCGTCGCAGCGCAGGTCGGCTATGGCGACCCCAAGCGGGTGCTCCGAGCCGGGTTCACAGAGCGGCGTCCTGCTGCCCGGCGACGCGCTGTACGAGATCCTGCTGCGCCTTCCGGCCAGGGACCTCTGCCGCCTCCGCGCCGTTTGCCGGCCGTGGTGCTGCCTCCTCTCCGATCCGCACTTCATCGCAGCCCACGCGGGCCGGCACCCTGAGCTGCTCGTCGTCGGCGGCTGCGACACATTTCCCCGGAACGACGGCATCATTTGCGACGTCATGGATCTCTCCGGGCGCGTCGTTAAGAGTGTCCGCGGGACGGATGACGAGTGGGTGACTTCCATACACCTCAACTTCGTCTGCATTTCAACAGGGAGGCGCTTCCGATTGCTCAACCTGGCCACGGGGGCCATATTTGCCTTGCCTGAAGAATTGACAGAAGAACATGCTGCGCATGAGCGGGACACCTGCCGTTTCCATGCTGAGGCTGCGTTCGGGCAGGTTCCTTCGACAGGGGTGTACAAGGTGCTTCGTGTGCTTGACCGTTTATCCAATGACCATGAAGGGCAGTTTTACGAGGTCATCACCCTTAATGGCAGCAGCCATGCTCAGTGGAGGGGAAAGAGGCCCCCACCATATACTGTTAGGTTGTCTTCTCCAGTGAGGTTCAGGCACAAGATGCTTAGCTAGACCGCATCGCTTCTTTTGACCTTGAGACAGAAGAGTGGAGAGCAAGTCTCCGAGGACCCCTAAGTAGCCTCGAGGAAGCTCCTAATTGGCCGCACCGTCACTTCGGTATGGATGAGCTCACAATGTCTGACATGAATGGCTGTTTAGTTGTGGTCCACCGGCCACCGCAGTTGTGCGTACAATTTGGACCTGTGGTTTCTGATGGACTTTGAAAGGGGTATCTGGATAAAGTGTGACTGGGATGTCTTCCATGTAGTGCGCCCCCTATTGGTTCTAAATGATGGAAGAATAGTACTTTTCTACATGGGAGATGATAAAGGACCGTTAAGAATCTACAATCCAAGGACCAACATCTCTACAGATGCAACAGAGGTGGAGCGTTCTTTTACAGTTGGTTTGTACACAGGAAGCCCATTAAGCCTTGCAAACGGTGCCAGTTAATAAGGTTAATATTACATTTTACTGATGATTAATATATGCTGTATGCGTAACCAGTATAACTTGATTCTTTTTCACTAGCTTCCTAGGTATCACAGTTTTTCTCTTGTTATTTGCTGTTGGTAAGGGATGCCATAGTCATTCGTGCCTTGTTGAAGGAGTGGCTTTTAAAGTCTAACCTTTGAAATGTTGCTGATGGTTGATGAATCTTGGATTGCTTTGTGGTTTTCTTGAAACTATATATTGTGCTATCAATTGATTCATGTTTACTGCATTAGTTTATTTATTCGAACTTTTACTAAGCTTCAAGAACTGTTGGATCAGTTGGCACCATTCTTTTTTTGTGTTTGTGTTTCCACCAATAAAGATCATTTTCTTTTTATGTGGAATTTCCTACTCAAACTGGTTAGATTCAACTGTCCTTTCAATTGCCTTAGATCTTTAATCCAAATTTGTTAATGAATTGTGGTCCTTTCTGTGTAGAAGTTTTTCTTTACTGCTGATACTATTTACTCCCTCCGGTCACTTTTAAGTGACTTTTTCGTACAGCTAGTTTTGCTTGCTTGTAGTTCATTTTTGCTGCCCGAAATGTCACATAATATTTGTAAAATTTCGCACACTTTATAATTGAAGTAACAATTGTTCTCTTCATGTGATTTTCAAGTTTAAATGAGTTTCAGCGGCTTAGTGCATACAGAAGAATAATTGTAAATGCACTATGCTCCATAGTAGTATCAGAAATTCGGAATATAGGGGTTTGTACTCGTATTCTTTTGACAGGCAGATAATCTGGGGAAATTGAGCTGCATGATTATGCTAAAGAAACAAAAATGGTCTCAACTATTCACTAGGCTGAAGCTTTAACCAGATATCTGAAACTTAATTCAATAGAAAACTATTTGATGCTTATCTTGAAGTCCTATATGTTCCCACTTTGCAAAATGTAAATGGCCTTGTTTAGTTTGCATCTTTTTGTCATTGTCAAACAGAGGCTCAGTGTCTAGTAATTCGTTTCTCTTGTATTTTTCACCAACTAATTTGCATTATATTGTTCTCCTTCAAACAAAGGCCCTTGCAGTTTTGTTCTGTTCTTTTAGTGAATTGCATTTGAACCGTAGATGGCGCTGAATAAAAGGTCGAACAAAAGCCGAATGCAAGATGGCAGGTAGAGTAGTAAGTTCTGAGTTCTGACAGCAAGTCTTGAGTTGACTTATTCATCCACTTCGTTAGATACTAGTATTTATTTCATCACACTTCACGCATCGTTTTGTGTCTAATTACATTAGGCTAATCCCAGTGGAGAGTTTCATTTTGATGTTTTCATGGCCACGTAAGCAACATGAAAATGAAATGGTGTTTGAAACTACCTCCACAATGCAAAGTTTCATGGTGTGGTTTCATAGGCACTACATGCAAGACACAAAAATGCTGATAACTGTGCATACATGATTTCATCCAGATGAAACTCCTCTCATCTCTCTTCTCATTAACTCACTACCACATTATCAAAACTGATGACTTGTCACCCTAATTAATGTGCATGAAACCTCATGAAACTCTCCACTGGGATAACCTCAGTGAAAAAGTTAGTAAAATACTTATGGCCGTTGCTGCATGTTTCCGGTACGTCTTTTTTTCAGCTAGGGCGGCTTCCTGGGCCAGCGGACCGCAAATAGTCCGCAATCGTCTCAAAGGGGGACCCACGCAAATATGCTACTCCAAAATACAGTATTGCTTCAATTCTCCACAAATAAAAAAAATACTACAGTATTGCATTTGGAAAACTCCCAATCTCGCAAATCCACCGCGAGGAGTGGAGCAACAAATGGCGCCGCCGCCGGAGTGGCAGAAGCGGCGGCTCGCCGGCCTCTGCGAACTCGTCGCCGCATCCCTTCTCCCCCACCTCGTAAGTAAGCTAGGAACCCGGTCTACTGGCGCGGTCGCCGCTCCACGCCTCATTCTGAGCCCCCGTCCCTCGCACCGCAGGAAGCCGAGACATCGCCGCCGCGGCAGCTCACGCGGGACGACGAGCGGCGCCTCCTCCTCGCGCTCTCCAGGGTAACCCTAAGCCGTCTGCAGCCTAATTGCGTTTCCGGGGAGCCCGCGGCGTGATGGTTTGTTCCGGCATCGTTTCAGGTAAACAAGGCAATTCGAGCATGGAACCAGGAGGAAGAAGAGGAGGAGCAGGGTTGGTGTGAATCCAATCAGGTGGTGTCTCGGATTCAATAGATGTATTTTCGTTTGATTGTTATAATCCTCTGCAATCCCTGTTAGTTTTACATAGCCAATTTAGTTGTATGATGTGGGATCTGCATTGGTAAATTACTAAAATGCATCTGCCCCTCGTTTGGGGTAACTGTGTATGTTTCAAAAGTAGTATTATAATAACCTTATCTGTCGTGTAACATCCTCATGGAACTGCTGGGAACTGACAATTGACTAGTATGCGACCAGCTGACAATCTGTAGAATTTGGTGCCTTGAAATTGTGACACCAGTGCTTACACTAAGGCCGTGTTTAGTTCCCGAAAAGATTTCGGTGAAAAGATTTCGGATTTTGATTTTACCGATTTAGGAGTAGTAAACGTAGACCAAAAAGGTGGAAATTTATATGGATAGGTTGGAAATCTCGAGATGAATCTAATGACGGTAATTAGATGGTAATTAATTCATAATTAGTGGATGGTTACTGTAGCATTACTGTTGCAAATCATGGATTGAATAAGCTCATTAGATTCGTCTCGCGATTTCCAGTCTATCTATGTAACTTTTCACCTTTTTCGCCTACATTTAATACTCCATGCATCTAAGATTCTCCTTTGATGTGATGGGTGAAAAGATTTCGTTTGGCAACTAAACAAGGGCTAAAGGGATTTACATTGGGGAAGTATCTCTGTTGACTTTTCATTGTGTAAACCTGTAAAATGCCCAAATGTAAGACAAGCTTTAAGGATGGTAATTCTGACAGCAAGTCTTTTGTTGATTGATGTTGCTATATATTCTATTTGATCACACTTCATGAAATTTATGTGTTTAAAATTTAACACGGATTCATGTTTCCCCTTCTTATTTAGGAAATTGTTTCATGTTCCAAAGAAGTTCATGGTTGCTGTTTGCCACCTGGACAGCATCCCTGCGATGGATATGGCTGCCTGGCAAATGTGGTCTCCATATTGGTAAGACATCATATTCTGGTTTCCTTGCTATGTTCACCCTGTTTTCTGAAAGATCAGTTGGTAGGATCATCATTTTGCCCCTTCTCTTGTTCATGGCATTGTGCTTATGCAGGTATTCAGACATGTCTGCCTGTTAGTGAGCAACTTCTTTTTGAGTTTTGACTTAAATGTATGCAGCTTCTTTCTGTTGATATATGTACCATAGAGTAGCAAGAAAACAAAATGACCACCACCCTTGACTAACCTGCTCAGCAATATGCAGGATTTTGTGCCCTAGTACCTCACTCAAGGGGCATTAACATCTTGTTATTTTCAGAATTAGTCTCCACTGTATCTAAATTCTAACCTTTTGTTGCATTCGCTACTTCAGTATTGCATTCAAATTTGAGACAGCATTGGACTATTTTATTACATCCCATACCCTTGGGTTTGTTGCAGTCACTTAATTTGTTCCTTTAAGTACCAGTCCAGTATTAAATGCTATTATGTTTCCTCTATACTGTGTTTGTGTGTAGTGCTTTTCATGCCACTGCATGGATAGTTTGTGCTGCACTGCGTTAATATTTGCATTTCTATATTAGTGTCCTGATTATAACTGTTTTGTTTGGTGAACTATATCCATCTTTTGCACTACCCACTTCAGTTCTTACCATTAGCTAGTATTGTCTTATTTGAGTTGATTCTGCATTGCAGAGCACCAGCATGGTTAGTAGGTTACTAAAACTTTCATGTTGCACCATGCTTTTCAGGTTGGTGTCCTTGGTTTCTGCAGTGACTATGTCAAACACTCAGCTGGCAATATCCTGGTTTCCATATCCAGTGCCCTAATTAAGTTTGTATGCTCATGTTTTCTCCTCTCCTCTCTTGGCGCACTTCAGTTGTTTTATCAACTTAGTCCCCTACTTATTCCATGTCTGTTGTGTTCGTAGGAATCTATTTGGATTCAGTTTATTGAGCTCGTCTGGGCAGCTATACATGCAGCATCAAAATGTCTTCATAGGGCATGTTTGGATACAGCTCTGGCCCAGGCAGCTCCAGCCAGGCAGTCCCACCAGCTGCAGGCATCTGAGATTGGACACCTGGGAGTGCTGCCTGGACCAGGCAAGCTTTCCATGGTGCAAAGCAAACAGGTCCATAATCCTTTATCTTCTACAATTGACTCCAACAACTTTGACATTACTTGTTCAAGCACCAGCATCACTAGCTTCATGCCAGTACTTGAACAATGTGGTCCTAATATAAGTGGGCAAATAATGTCGAGTCTCTTTCGAGTATTACATGCTATCTTAAAGTTCCTTAAACACAGTGACAGTGAATTGAAAGATGACTTCATTTGTCTATCCATTCACCATATTCAGAGCGTGCCCTGGGTTACTTTCCATCAATTATACACCGGAGAACTTGTCAACCGTGTTAAGGATAGCAGATTTGGCTTCTGTAATGATTCAGCACAGTCTGGAATTATGTCAGGCTGTCTTCTCCAGCTAATATGCTCTTTACTTGAGCAAAGTTACATGGAAAGTACAGATGGACAAGATATGTATGTGAAACTTGTGGATATAGTTCCCAAGATAGCAGCTTCGTTACAGGAACAACATGATGGCCCCAATAGTCTTTATCAGTACTTAAAGCACAAAATTTTAGTAAGTTCTGATACCCACTTACCCAGAGCCCTTCTGCGTCATTTGTTGCTAGTTACTCTGGCTTCATGAACACTTGTTTCATTTTGTAATGCAGATGGTAATGATGCGGCTAAAGCCTTACATGCAGCAAGATTGCTCACATATTGTTTGTTGTCTGAAATTACTTCGACAGTACTTTCATGGCCTTCTTCATGAACCTCTCCCTCAACATATTGCTAAAGTAGATAATTGTTTAGAAGGATCTCCATTTTTGTTGAGCATGGTAGGCTTACTTGAGAGTCAGGATAAGTCAATTCGGCACTTGCAAAGGCAAGCTATTTATTTGTTCATTAGTTGTTCCATATGTCTGTCTTACAATGGAAACGATGGTAAACTTCAATGTTCATGCAAGTGGGATGATTGTTTGTTGGATCACAAAGTGCAAGGCTGCAGTGATCACTGCAGATGTTTTGGCTTATCAGAAATTTCGGACTGGTTTCAGAGGTGTTACTTAGACATGAGTTTTGATTCAAAATCATCAACAGATTTTGCCTTATCCTTTCTGGAATTGTATATGGAGGAGGTATGCACCTATGCCGAATGGTGAATTGCTAAAGAAATTTATTTATTGTTTTAGGGAAACACAACTTAACTGAAGCTGTTTAATTTATTACCTCTGTCAGATAATTTAGATTGACATCAGCTGTAAATTTTGTCTTCACTATTGATTATATGTAGGCCACTACCCCAGTCCAACATCGTGCCCAATCACCCTTAATGCTAGCTTCTAACTAATACAATTTATCTACTCTACTCTCTGTATCTGTCAAACTGAGTTAGAAAATGCTAAGACAAGTCTGCTATTTTTTCGCTAATTTATTGAATATTAGGAGGTTCATACTTACATTCCGTACTCTAAGAAGGCTCACCATTGGCTTTATGATTCTAAACAGTCTCGGTAACATGTTTAATGTTCATTTCCATTTCAGGATGACATGCTATTCAGTATTCTGTTACAGCTTTTAGATGCTCCACTCATTTTTCTGAAAATGTAAGTAAAACAATATTGCTTGTTACTGAAGCAAGGAAAGCGCTATCCAGACAATAGATGCTTATGTAAATTGTGACCTTTTTGTCGAAACTTGCAGAGATAACATGAAAACTACTGAACTGATTGGTGCAAAACTGTTCTCAAGTATTTTCGACCCAGTTCACCTGTTCCATCTATTGCTTTTGCTTGTGAGTCAATCAACATATTTTCCATCTATTACTTTTGTATAATGATTTCTGTAAGATAGCATCTTAACATTCAGTTCTTGTTCATCTCATGTTGCAAGTGAGTGACTTCATAGTATGGGGCATTGGTCTAAAATAGTCCCAGGTAGGGGATATAATCCTTGTGTATTTATTTACCTCTTGGGTTCTGGTAACAGTATCACAGCCCAAAGGATTACTAGGAAGTTAATTAGTTAGCACTTAAATCATGATCAATAGGACCTGGACAACATTCACATTTGTTATGGGACAACTAAAAAAATCACAGGACTCATTAATTTGCTAACCCGTGGTTCCTTTTTTATTTAATCTTTCAAATTTCCTCTCCTGTTTCACTCCATAGTGCCTATTTTGTGAAAAATACTAATTCTTCATTAAAATTATTCTGCAGCTGCACTATGATCACATGGTACTCGTTGATTACCTCATATCTAAAGATGTTGGTGTGCATTGTGCTCAGTATCTCCTAAGGTTGTTAGCTATCTTACTTTATTTTTTTGGTTTATGTCTTCTCATGGAACAAAGTATCTTCTGAATTGCAACTTTTGACCTCTCACACTTATGCACACAGGTGCTTACGCTTGGTTTCCCAGTCTTGGCATGCTTTTGTTGATGATTCCGTTTACTTGACAAAAATAGAAAAGCTCAACTGTAAAAGGCAGAGGACATCCAGGGATAGTAGTGGCAGAGCCAGCTCAAGTAAAGAGTACAATAATGATTCTGGTTGTGATAAGGAAGCTAAGAATTCACAAAAGCTTTTCCTCGATGCTAAAGTATGTCTTTATTCACTAAAGAGAACAGTGGAAGATCTGCAAAAGAAGGGTTTGTTCCCTTACAATCCAAAACCTCTCCTTAGAAGGTTTGTTATATTACCATGACTTCTTTTACTTTTTCCTGTTTGTGCTGTTCGGTACAACGTTGAAATCTTATTTTGCTGCTGCTTGTCTCTTCAATTCTTTTTGACATATTAACTCGATGGCATTTGCTAACCTAACAATTGAATTGTTACTATTGGTCTCTCATTTGTCATTAGGACCTAAATCTAGTTAATGATTTTCTTGCCTGCCAGGCATTTTATTGCACCTTGATTAGTTGCAAGGACAAGAGTCGTGTCCAAATTAAGATTTGCTCATATGGGTGATCCATTTTTTTTTCGAAAGACCATATGAGTGATACATACATTCTTTATTTGCAGCTTGGCCAGGTTTGAGGAGCTGTGTGAGCAGGGATGAAATTTGAGTTACATATGGTGAGAAGCTACTATTCGTAAGATTGAAGAGTGGCCTTTTCGTAATCAGATTGTTGTGTTGTCTTCTTTAGTCATGACGTGGATTGGTTTGATTTATATATTTGGTAAAAGGGAAATGTAAATGCATCTTCCCATCCATGATCTGACCTAGCACTTGAATTTGAATCAACTGCCACTTTTTATGTAAGTTGCCTGCGAGCATGATGTTGTACGCTATGCAATGCTCCGAATGTGGAGCATTTCAGAACTTGCTAAGGTACAATTGTCCCTTATGAAGTAGCACTATATTTTGTGCCACTTTTCCTTCTTCCATTGTACATTAATCCTTTTGACATCTGTTCTTACTCAGGTACATGTTTTGGTCCTCAATCTTTCAAGTGCTGAATGATGCAGAGAAAGATGGAAACACGAGAGGTGCATGAGGTGGATCTTTTGACCCATGACTTCAGAAGACAACAATTTTTTTGCTATGAAGTCTTCAAAAATAGGTAAATAAGAAGGCGATGTATCATAAGATCCACATGATGTACGCACCTTTAGATTGCATAAGGCACTAATCTTAATTACTGTTCAGAAGTCAGCTGCATTTATCTGGAGGAAGCTGGGAAGGCCATGAAAGATATATTATTTAAATAATATATTCAAGGCACCATATATGGCTCGTCCTAGTTGAACACTGGAAATTCGCCGGGGTTGTAGAAATAATGGAGCAAATCAACTGTCTAAAATGCATGATCACTGGGCGTACAACCACTAATATCATACACATTGGCCGGTGAGAGCTCTCACATTTCCAATTTATTGTTTCACAAGCTTTTCAAGACATTGTTTCACGCTATGCAAGACAGATTGTTCCCCCGAAAGCATTGCCCATTGTAAGCAAGTTATGTTGATTACCGTAGGTGGAGAAAAATCTTTTAAAACTGATGTGATGCCATACATTGCTGTCGTTAACTCGTTATGTACTTGAAGTCGTACATTTTCTAATACATATCGGGATGCCTTGATTTGACATAAACTGATGTTTGTTACTGGCTTCAACAGGAAGCTACCATATTCCTATTTATTTCTTATTAGTTGGAGATTATTGAGGCAAACCCAACTCATGAAGTCATGCATGGTCAGATTACAGAAGCATATAAGAATATAGGCATAAATTGGTATATAGAGTGAATGCACATACATCTTTATGTACAAGTACGGTAACATGATGAACTCGTATAAAATTCGGTATACAAGCCGTAGATGATGCCCCAAGATCTGTACACAAATGGGCGCACCCAAGCACAGCTAAATTAACTCCAACCAGATAAATCCATGGAGAGATCGATCAGCTAATAATCAACCCCACTGTCTGCTCAACTGAACTGCAAATTGCTTGCAAATGTCATATGATTAGATTTGAAAGGAACAATTTGGTTAAATAATTATGTTCTGGTCAGCAGACCATACATGCTCTATCTTGAATATTCATTCTTCTGCATCTTGCAGATTACAATCCCGTGCAAGAAAAGGCTGGACTTAGAGAGCAGCAAGTGCGTGCAGGAGCAACATCTCGACCTGCGGGGGTAAGACAGCCCCCGGGCATTTTTGCTAAGAGAAGACCTTCTCACGCAGGCCGAGAAAACCTCCGAACCTCTGCCCTACCCTTACACAGGGCTCCGTAACCCTTTGTGAGACAACCACCGGGCTAGCGACCGCTGTAACTACCCCATGTAGGAGTGGTCCAAACCAACCACAGTTACGACTTGGGCCGGACCTATGGCCTGTGCTTTGACGTGGTGCAGACGAGGGGATGTTTTTAACCCCAGCTTGAAATTCGCTCCCACGGGAGTCGAACCCAGACCTGAGGAGTGCTGCTCAAACCGTGTAACAAAGTGAATTCTCACCGCAGCTGGCGCAGCAGCCCATCGATGCGCAGCAAGCTGTAAGTATAGTATTGCCAGGCTTTCTTACCAGCTGCAGTACGTTGTTAGCATGATCACAATATTGATAAGCTACAGCATTCTGCTATAAAAGGGTACGCACAACAGATATCCGTCTAAACAAATTTTCAGTCAGATTAGTAATACCCCTCGGTATTCGAATAAGATTGACTCTATGCAATGAAAACGCCTCTTTTTGTATACTCAGCAGGCCATCCGGAGAACTGGACCTCCTCGCATATTTTGAACACCAAGCCAGGATCCAAGTCAGAACATCGTACGGTGGTGCTGGAGGCGATGCATTTTGAATATCTTTTGCTTTTGTGCCAGTTAGCTTCGAATGGTACCTAAAAGATCAATGTATAGTTGTATCTATGTGTGTAACAAACAGAATTATGTATGTAGCCTGAACTGCTGTGAGGCGTGGTGTGCATGCTGTTATATTTGCAATTGAGTTAAATGCGCTAGCAGTCCTCAAACTTAGTCTCGATGTGTCATACAGGTCTACAAACTCTCAAAATGCATTTCTAGCGCCCTAAACTTGTTAAGTGGTGCGCCGGAGGTCCATATCCGTCCACATGGACGCTGGCGCTGATGTGGCACGATGACTAGGCTTCGACACGTCATCTCCCTCTCTCCAATCTTCCTCTCTGGTTAGCGCATTTTGCGCGAGCGCTCCGGCAGCTTCGTCACACTCCGGCCTCCGCAGGATCACCTCCACGCCTAGAGGCGAGTCGGCGCGCCGACTGAACCTCAAGTGAGAGCTCGCATGGACATAGCAGACGACCGCACCGCAGCGCATCAGCTCGCTTGGCGGGGGTGGACACCGCCACGGACAGAGGCGGCAGGTTCAGCATGGTTTACGACAGCATCCAGCGCCTCCACCGAGAGCCCGGCGTTGTATGGTTTTCTTAGGGTGTGATTGGTTCACTTCCCTGCCCAGCCTGGCTCGCATCTGGGAACCAGGCCGGCCGGAGCCAGGCTCTGCCCGTGCAATACCCCACTGATTGGTTACATGCATTGCTCCAGTCAGGCTACACGGAGATGGTGATTGGTTACATGGATGAACACAGATTTGAAATAGCAGATGCAAGCAGAGTTTGTTTGGTTGGCTGCATGCAACTAGATACAATAACCTCTTGCACAGCCAATGGTGAAGTTACCATCAGCTTGTCCATGAGCACAAACTACCAATATTACATATATTTGCAAAGCATAAAGATAATGATTACAGCCTGAACTAAAATCATTGCAACTGCTAACAATATAAAGACATCTTTGATATCTGGACCACCTTTCTTCAACTTGAGGTCAACTACAGGAGGCACCTCTTTTTCTTCAGCTTTGTTTCCATGAAATGCAGCCATAGCTTCTTCTTTTGTCTTGTATTTTTTGTAGCAGACTCCTCTGTAGCCAACCACTTGTGCATGGCACACATCCCAGGTGGAAAACACTCCAGTTTGGCGTCCAACATGTACCACATACCAAGGCATGGCTGGATATATAGTTCGATACATGGACAATAGGTAAAAAGAGATCATCAGATGACAATTAATAAGTGCAAACAATTGAAAACATCATCATTGGCAATGGGCATATGCTCAGAATAGTATAGACCATCATTGGCATTAGGTCGAGAGGTTTGACCCATTCTAGTCCTACTCAAGAAGAAGCATACATAGCAGCGACTAGAGCAGCTGCATGAACAATAAGCATGCGTCTCTTGTCTTCCAAAGCCATCTATATAAATGAGAAAATGTACAAAGCCTTGAGTGAGAACAAGGAACAAGTGCAAGTTTTAACATTTAAAAAGTGGTTTACATGGACATTTAAAAAGATACTGGTGGATCTGAAAGTATGCACAAAGGTGACAAATCAGAAACGAGTTAAATAAAAGAAACTCGAGATCTAGAGCCATAACAGTCAGATCTTTACCTTCGAACAACCAAAGAACGCAGATCCAGTGGGGGGCTGCACATTTCATATGATAAAGTTAGAAATCCATGGCACTTTACCGAACCTAGGGTTAGAGCAAAGAGGAAAATCGAGAGAGAAGGGGGCGAAGTCACTTGCCTTGCAGCACAAATTCCTCGAGAAATCCCGCTGCAGGACGGTCTTCGTACGGGGTGAAGATGAAAGGAGAGAAGGAAATCGGTGTGGGGAGGGAGAGCCTCACCTGCTCAACGACGGCAAAAATGGCGAGCGCGCGGCGAGGAGGAGGTGAGGATTTATAGGCGGCAGATGGCGCGAAAGCATGGCGGTAACCCTAGTCCTTCCCGCGCTCGCCCGCGCCTGCACGCGCGCGGCCATTTTTGGCGCCCGCGCGCTCGCCCTCGCATGCGCCGCCGCATGGAGCGAGTCTGGCTCTGGAGAAACGAAGACCCCCCGCGTTTCTCCAGAGCCTGGCCGGGGGGCTCCTTTTGCATCCGACGGGCCAGGCCCAAAGAGGCGTACAGACAACCAATCACGCGTGTGTTGCACGCGGTGAGCCTGGATGGGCCGGATGCAGGGAACCAATCACACCCTTAGATTCAGGAGAGCTGCTTGTGCCTAGTGGTGGATGAATTAATGTTCAATTCGTGTCTTCAAGAGATCTCGAGCTTTGGATTGGAGAGATGTAGTGATGGTTCTGGTATCGCTTGAGGAAGGAGGGGCGGCTGAGAGAAGGGGAGGAGAGCAGCTCGCTGGTTAATCGACGTAGTATTGTAGGTTCAGAAGAGGAAATGTCGAGCTCGCTGCCGCCTGTTCCGGTGGGAAGCCTTCACGGCACCACCAGCGCCCGTCTCGGCATTATCACGGCTGCCGCATACACAGAGGCATCTGAAAGGCTAACAATAATATTTTTTTCCCAACAAAATTCCACAATCGCTAGTATCTGGATAAGAGAGAAGCCAAAGCAGAGGAAGATTTACTTTCAAAAAGAAAGCAGAGGAAAATCGAAAGTCGCCCTGGCGAGTGGCGACGATGGCGCTATCTATGTCAAATCCACTCCCAATCCCAAGCAGCCGAATCCTCCGTCCCCGCTGCACCGCCGCCGCCGCCGCCGCCGCCGCAGGAAGAACCTCCAGTGTCCAACCCCTCCCCGACGAGCTCCAGCTCGTCGCGGACGTCCGCTCCCCGCACAACCACATCCGCGTCGCCGACGTCTCCCCGCGCGCCGCGGGCCACCCGCTGGCCGGCGCCCGCCTCCTCCTCCTCGACGGCCCCGGCAACATCCACTCCCTCTCTTTCCCTCGCCGCGCCCACCACTGCCCGCTCACCGCCACCTACTTCGACGCCTTCGCCACCCTCCCGCCGCTCCTCCCGCGCCCCTCCCTCGCCGTCCTCGGCTTCGGCGCCGGCTCCGCTGCCCGCGCGCTCCTCCACTTCTACCCGGACCTCTCCGTGCACGGCTGGGAGCTCGACTCCGCCGTCCTCGCCGTCGCCCGCGACTTCTTCGGCCTCGCCGAGCTCGAGAAGGACCACGCGGCGCGCCTGTTCGTACACGTCGGCGACGCGCTCGAGGCCGAGGCGCCGCCCGGCGGGTTCGGCGGCGCCTTGGTGGACCTGTTCGCCAGCGGGACCGTGCTGCCGGAGCTCCAGGAAGTGGACACATGGCGACGGCTGGGCGGGATGGTGGCGCCGGAAGGGAGGCTGATGGTGAACTGCGGCGGTGGGTGCGTGGAGGCGGAGGAGGAGGGGAGGGACGGCAAGGCGGTTAAGGACGCCACCTTGCGGGCGATTGCCATGGCATTCGGGAAGGAGATGGTGTCGGTAATGGACGTGGATGGGAGCTGGGTGGCCATGACGGGCCCACCGGTGACGGTGCCTGAGAAGGCGGCCGCGTGGAAGGCGAGGCTACCTCCAGAGCTGCGACATTTTGTTGATGAGTGGAGGCCATACGATATCAAAAGTGGCGAATGAACTAGCTTGGAGATTCTTCAGTATTTAAGTGAGCACACATCTGAATTATATACTTTGGTTCAGTCAATTTTATCAAAGCAAGCACCATGGACGGACCTTGTGGTTGGTTTAAGGATGCTCACTTGACTTGTTTGTGAATTATAGTTTTGATTTGCCAGCAAGTCAAAAGGTTGAACTTATAGACAAGCAATTGAAACCATACTAAAAAAAATTTGAAACCATACTAATGATACTGCTCAGTAGGCTTTCCAAAATGACATTTCACTGAGTTATGTAAGTTGATCTGTTTGCAAAGTCAAAAGGCCGATTATTTTAGCAACAAAGGCTAAATAGTTCAATTGTCAAAACAGGGATTGAGATCCTCAGAGGGGGTGGATGGAGAATCTGATTCCCAATAGTTTACTTCATTTGAATGGTGCAAATTGCTATTTGACTTATCTCTCATTTGCATAAGGCTTTCTTTAACTATTAAAACATCTTACAATTGTGATTTATCAACTAAGTGGAAAGGTTAATAAACTTATAGGCCTATAGCCACTTAGCCAGTCAGTTGAAAGTTCAATCATAAGGTCCTACTTAGTTGGTACTATTATGTGGGCTTTGGATAATTTTCCAGTGATTCTTTCTGAAATGATCTTTTTAAAGGTAAAAATCAGACCAGCAACAAGTGATCTTTTCAACTGGTACCATTTAGCTTTAAAAAGATGAAAGGTACCATTTAGCTTCAACATTTTAAAATGAACAATCTTTCTTTTTTTTTTGAAGGAAAACTGTGGGGAAGTTCCCCACAGTGCTTCATTTTCGTATTTTCACACTAAAAGGAAGTAAAAGTAGATGACACTTGCAGTGGGAGAAGAGGGAGAGAGAGAAGGGGTGTGGTGGGGGGAGGGGATGTATTAGTTACGTTATAATACAGTCTCTAGCCATTGAATAAAGAAAAGTCTATGGTCCTCTTGAAATCGAAGTGTTTGGAGGATCACTTGCTCCTTGAACCTTACGTCCAAAGGTTTAGGTTTGGTCTTGCTGTTTCGAACACCGCTGTGTTACGCATTTTCCAGATTTTCCATGAAGCTATGATGAAAGTTTCCATGAAGGGACGAATGAATCATCTTTTGGCGTGTGGAGCTGAACTCAAATAAAAGTTGAAATGGAGACAATTAGTATAATAAATTCACCTTTGCCCAGCCTTTCTCTTTTATGCTTCTAAATATTTTTATATTTCTGTTCAGTTTTAAAAAAAATTATATAGATACTACTGTTCTATGCAGTAAAAACATTCAGATTTTGATATCACTGGCTAAACCATTAACTATTGCGTTTATTATTGTTTGGTTATGCAAAAGAAAATTCTCTTTCTCTGATTTTGAAAGAGCTCTGTTCTATGGAATTCAGATTTTGTTGCCAATCAATAAAGCATAATTTGCTTCATTTCTGTCTTGTGTAATTGTCTGAATGAAAAAAAAAGATTTATCGTACTTCCTCGTGTCCTGGATTTCGAGAGAGTTGACCCAATAACTCTCAGCAAAATAATTAGTTGAATGGTTGCATCCAGTTTTATCTTTTACAAGTATGATTCACTGAATCACTGCTTGTTTTACTCTGTAAAAATCTCTCATTTTCAGTAAGTGAATGGTCTACTTGCTTTATATACTTTGTTTAAGGGCTCACACAACAGGTGGTAATGGGCATGCAGGGATTGACAGTTTGTCATCTACTTAGTTATCACAGCCATAACAAACTTTAAATAGTGGTTCTTCATCATCCTTAGGCTCAATAAAGAAAAGATTAACTGCAAGACAAAGTATCACGTAACGTTCAAAATAAAAGCTTATGCAACTTTAAAAGCTTGCAGCTTAGTGTTCCCTCCAAAATGCACTCAAATGTGTTCAGCCACAGCATTGACTTTTGTATATCCCCTGTGCTTTTTATATTTTCTTTTCATTTATTTTTTTGCAAACAAAGACAGGTGTACTTTTCTCATCATCTTTTCCTTTATTCCTCTTTCACCCTCACTTTGGCTCCTGCTCACGTGCCTCATCATTAGGGAGCATATATTCTCTCCACTCTCAAATTAAGGCACTTTTATCTTTCTGTTGCATCTTGTTAATTTTTATCCTATGCTGTTCTGGAAAGAAGATTAGTTTTGTGCTAATGAACAGAAAGAGCTCCGCACTTTTCATTTGCTGTGCAACTTCCTTTGATTCCTTGATCTGATGATCTCTCTCATGCCTTCACTGGCACTTCTTTTCCTCTTTTTTCTTTCTACTTCTTTGCAAAGTTCTTTTGTGTTGCCTTTCCTGGGCTGCTTATAAGTATATGCGCATTCTGCTGTCAATCTGTCATATCGGTTGGTGTCCAAAGCTTCAAGTCTCCAGCTTGGTAGCTGGTAGGATGAAGAACTCTGTTCTTCTTAATACCTCCGCTTCATCTTTGTTCATTACCTCTGAGTTGAAAATATCTGTTTCTGTTTCGTTATTGCAGATTAAACTGAGTTCCGCATGGGTTTCCAAAGGAATATTCTGGGCAAGAGAACTATCCAGGTGCCTGATGAAGCAGAAGTAATTCCGCAGCTGGTGGACCTGCGTTCACTGAAGCTGAAGCGATCTCGTGGGGACGAGGATGAAGGTCCAAGGCAGCTTTCACCGACGGCAAACGGCTCCGAGCACTGCCCACCGGCGCCGAAGAAGCCGAGGCTCGTGCTGGGGTGTAGCCTCGACGGTTTCAAGGTGCTGCGCGTGATGGACTTGCGTTGCTTCCTGCGCTAAGCCAGGGCGCTGTAGGCCTGTAGCTGCCAGCTGGTTTAAGGTTCTGTATAGGTGAAGCTAGGTATGCTTGTGTTGTCATTAAACGCTTACCCTTGTTTGTCCTTGGTTGATGGCTTGCGGCTTTGCAATTAAAGATTTCAGGTTTTGATTTTACCGATTTAGAAGTAGTAAATGTAGACGAAAATGGTGGAAAGTTACGTGGATAGGCTGGAAATCTCGAGACGAATCTAATGACGGTAATTAGAGGGTAATTAATCCATAATTAGCGGGTGGTTCCTGTAGCATCACTGTTGCAAATCATGGATTAAGTAGACTCATTAGATTCGTCTCGCAATTTACAGCCTATTCATATAACTTTTCACATTTTTCGTCTACATTTAATACTTCATGCATTCAAGATTCTCTTTTGACGTGATTAATGAAAAATTTCATTTCGGAACTAAACACGGGCTAGCCAGATACTGTTTGATGGTGTGGTCAAAACCACTGTGCGCAGTAGCAGCTTTCACGATTTTCTGGGAGAGTGATTCAGTGCCTTTACTCAAAGAAGGCACGTTGTAACTTTTGTGCTGGTTTTCAATTCCAGCTTCAAAAAAAAATTCGGTCCTCTCCAATAGTTTTAAATTTTTTTCGTCAAATTTTCACTGATTTTTTTTAATAGTGATAACGTTATATAAGTTCCATCAACCAGGAGAGTGATTCAGTGCCTTTACTTTTACTCAAAGAAGGCACGTTGCAACTTTTGTTGCATCTCTAGCGTCCATTCACTGGTTTTCAATTCCAGTTTAAAAAAAAGGCCGGTCTTCTCCAATAACTTTTAAAAAATTCGGTCAAATTTTCACTGAAATTTAATTTTTTTACGGAAATGCTTTGGTCGGACGATTCAAATTCTCTTCGGACGGACACGTGAAACCACATTTTTCTAACACGTCATCTTCTGCCCTGCTGCTCATTCTTTTCTTATCGGCACCGAGCAAAGTCTACTATGCAGCGCAAATCCGTGCGGCGACATGAGGCCGGCAGCAAGCCCCGTGCGGGCGGAGGCGTGCGAGGCTGCCGACGAAGTTCAGGGTGGCGACGAGCTTCTCTCCTCTCTCTCCGTTGGCGAGCTCCTCTTTCTCATGGCATGTGGCGTAAGATCCTTCATGGCCGACATCATGAGGTCCTCTTCCTCATGAATGGCGGCGCAAGCTCTTTTTTTTCGCTCCCTCATGATCGGCGGCACGAGCTCCTCTCCGCTCTGCCCCTATGGCCGGTGGCACGAGCTTCTCTCCCTCTATTCCCTATGGCTGGGGTCGTGCCCCCCTCCCTATGGCCAGGGTAGAGCTCCCCTCCCCATGGTCGGGGTAGAGCTCCCTGCTCGCCATCCTCCTCATCCTCTTCCTGCCACTACCTGTGCTAGGATTTGCTACATGTTGCATGTGTATGTTTCGCGTGTTTAATACGTTTCAGAACAATGTTAAAAGTAGATCTAGATGTTGCGAATGTTGCATATGTTTCACACACATGTTGCAAAAGTAAATCAGGATGTTCGATCGATGGTATTCGATGCCATTTCTGTATGCATTCCCGATGTTGCAAATATTGACTTTTCATGTTGCAATCGTACATTCTTAAAGTTGCAAATTCACATTTTAGATGTTGCAAAAAACTTTATATGTTTCATGCAACATTACCCGTGTTGCGGCGGGAATTTTCACCGGATGATGTTCGATCGATGGTATCCGATGGCATTTCTGTACAAATTCACGATGTTGCAAATATTGACTTTTCATGTTGCAATCGCACATTCTTAATGTTACAAATACACTTTTTAGATGTTGTAAAAAACTTTACATGTTTCATGCAACATTACCCGATGTTGCGGCAGGAATTTTTACTGCTACAGTACCCCGTCCGAGATTTTTTTCCCGTCGGACGTCCGGGCGCTAGCATCTCCCTTTTCTTTTAATAGTGATAACGTTATATAAGTTTAAAGTCCATTATCAATCAAATCCGGCGGCGTAGTTCAATGGTTCTGCGCCTTTTTCCTTGCTGCGCGTAAGGAGAGCCGGACCACTGCGCCACAGGACGCAATTTGTTCAGTTGTGCTTGTTTACTCCTATTAATAAATTCTTCCGAAATATTTTGACCGGAATGAACTTTTTTCGTTTTATCACAGAAAAAACCGAAATTCATGACCTTGGCGAAATTACTAGTAATAAAGTATGTTGTGTGTTTACAACCTTATAAACACACAGCATACCTTATCGACGAAAAAACCGAAATTCATCACCGAACAAAGTACTAGTAATAATAAACACTTGCATTTCTTGGCACTAATTATTAAGTAAATATATATTTGCCAAGAATGACTAAAAAAGTACTAGTAACAATAGACTTTACTTTTAATTTTTCTCATCATTTGCGTATTATTTATTTTGTTTATGTAATAATCTTCGTGTTGAGAATGATGTAAAATGTTTGGCTGTGTGCAATCACAGAAGCCAGAATTTTATCATTTTTTTAAAAAAAGTTATTAGACGAGTATGTTACCCATGATGTCGGAGGCATCAGCGCCGCCATAATACGTGGCATGCGCGTTGAGCCACCTGTGGTCGTTGACGCCGGAGATGATGCGTTGGCGTCGACGCCGTCTTCGGCTACAGCCACCGCCAGTGCGAGCAACAAGGCTGCGAGAACTGGAGCTGGAGCCACGCAAATCATCGTTTCCGGGAGTAGGTATAGGCCTGCCTCAAATCAAATACTACCTCCGTTTCTATATATTTGACGTTAAGACAACTTGATTAGTTCAATTTTGAACTAATGTTCTTGTCCTAACGCCATATATATGAAACCGGAGGTAGTAGTACGGCTGGTCTGGGAAAGCCCTGAAAGTTTGATCGAGCTGCAATGCTCACTATACACAAGTGTTTGTCCTTGTGTGTATGTCAATCTGACTCTGATGATTGTGCATGTACTGAATCATATGTATATATATTTTTTAGATAATGAAATAGAATTCATCGTTGGCCTTCAAGGAAGGCTACGGCCCAAATCGGATGTATATATAGGCTAACATTATAGCCTTAAACCTCCCGATCGATTGGCAGCCTTAAACCTTGCGATCGATTTGAGCAAGGGAAAGAGTCAGATGAGGCAGCTAGCTATAGGTGTGAAGGGCGATGCGATTGGACGAAGCGAGCCGAGGACATGTGCATGGCCGTCATCCGCCGCACTGTGCATGGCTTTCGGGGTAATCCAGAGGGGAAAATGTTGCCGTAGACACGTATGGGCACTGCATAAATTCCGTTGATCCAACTTTACTTCAGTTTTCCTCTTCTGCAGAGGATTGCTGCGTTGCTTGACTTTTGGAAGTGAAATGAACTGTTCTGCAATTTATTATGTCCAGGGTACTCGTATGTCAAAGAAAATAATAGGGATGTCGTGTGTTCCTTAATTGAGTCGTTAAGTTGGAGTGATTCTGCATCTGGACCTCATCATTAACGGCGCCCGTCATCGTGTAATGATTAGTTTGAATGGTTTCTCAAGGAACGTCGGTTAAAATATATCCTATTGATAACCAATATTACACATTGAAGCTAAGGGATATCCCATTGGACCCTGAAAACTGCAACGCTAGCATCACCAGCTATTGATATGATCATTATTATGCCCCTTTAGCAATCTTATTACATAAAAAATGATAAGATCAATAGAGAGATGATGGTAGCTGGCATCATCTTTTCCATATGGTACATATATCATCTCTCCGTCATGATATGATTATTATGCCCCTTTAGCAATCTTATTACTATTGAATTTAAATAGTAAGAAGCACTATCACAAATATAAATAAATATATATATATAGCCAGCCACAGAATAGTTATTTTGTAGCCAGTCTAGGTGGCACACCCGGATTGGCCACCAGTTCCCGTCCACACCTCCCCAAGCTTGGCGCGATCGAGCTCACGCGTGAACGAGCCTACCACGCGGCGCCCAGCCATTACGGTAATTAACGTCGGCGTCATTACTACATAATCATTAGCCTGAACAAGACTTCCGATTCGGTCGAGTTTTTTTCATCCGGATTTCTCGTAATCAAATAGGTCTACGTCTTACTTGCATGTGCTGATGTGCAGCTTGCGTGCTAATTACGGCCTGGGTCTAATTTACTACGTAAAAAATTGTTTACGCCAATCTTGTCAAAGGAATGGATATAAGAAGCACTATGGTTACCGTAATTCTAAAGTAATTTACTATAAATTACCTCTCGTAAGTGCTTAGCTTTCTTTACAAAAATTTGGTAAGTGACTTACTAGAATCAATGTCCTCTTATGTGTTTACCAAATCTATGCGATCTTGTAAATTGTGTTTACTAGACCTTATTATGCCCATATACCACACCTAGCACCACTAATTTACCAGAATAGTGCCATAAATTTACCAAAAGTGGCACGATCAAGTTACTATAAAATGATGCCCAGTTCACCAGAATCCATATACTAGTTTACGACAGTTCCTTTAGTAATTTACCAGAATAAAGGCATCTCTTACATACTGAGATGTACTATAGAAAGCTGCAACATAGCAGAGGTTTTAGCATGGCCCACAATGAATGACAGTAAATATAACAATTGTTTGTATCTACTGGCCTCCTGGGCCTGAATCTCCTAAGAACAAATTTCATTTTCCCTGTCTCATTGATGGGGGTGGTGTAGCACAATAGCAGCGAGCACATGATACTTCTAGTGCAGTTTCATGCAGTACACATTCTAGCTCTTGCTGCTGGACCACCAGTGGCCGGTTGCTGCAGCCCATCAGCATGCCCAGATGCACCAGCAGCTCCATGCTCCCCAGCAATCAATTTTATGTCAATGTAGAGTGCCTGTTTTCAGTCATCCTGCATGTAAGTTTAACACATATCAACTATCAAAATCCTCGAATGTATCAGATCCACACTTCTTTCCTATACTTGGTTGCCAATGCATGAAGCAATAATGTGCATCTGGCCTGGCAATGAACAGAATGGAAGTTCGTCGAAAAAAATAAACATAATGGAATTCTCCCTCACTAGTGCACAAACAAGTAATTCATATGAGCAAAATTACTATAGGATAATTGTTACTCTGCTGCAGATTAGTTATAGCAAGGCAATACATCAAAGATCTGATCTGGTATGGATAACAGAATGGTGCCGTCGAGTTACCACTATTTCATTTACCAATATGGCATAATCAAGTTACCATTTTGATGCCTAGTTTACTAGAATATGATCAGAAATTTACTAGAATCTAATATGGTAGGATTATGGCAATGGCTCAGTAGTTTATCAGAATGGTGTGATGCAGAAACAAAAGGCGAACAGTGCAGGCATGTTCATAAATAACATATTGGCATTAGCATTGTAGCAGATTATCGGGAAACATTTATTCATGAACATCTTATGGTGGTTTTTAATCATGATGCAGCAAGAACAGAAAGGGGAATTAATACCTCTTATGCAGCCTCCCACGCCTGCAACCTGCAGCCTCATTGCAACAACCCATGCTCTACCTGCAAAGGTCTTCTGTGTCACTAGCGCATTTATGCAAACACAGATCTTGATCAGCATCACGTTTAGTTAATCTGCAAAATCGGTGGGCGCGCTAGTCGCTAAGCTGCGTCACCTTTCCCTGCAGTGTAATAGATACGTTTTCAATGAATAAACTAGCTTTCCATCTGACAACAAACATAACAGAATGAGCAAGTTTTGCATCTGCATGTGACAGAATGGAACTGAATCCTTCAACAATAAATAGACACGATGGAATGACTATGTATGCAACCATGCCTTCTGCACTGAGAATTAAGGAACATGTATACCTACATTTACTATAAGTTTAAAGTTATGGTTCATTTCAGAGTCTGGTCTATTGTTAAGAGGTTTGGTTTAGCCAGTCAGTAACACATTAATGTATTGGAAAACCATAATGCCTATCATAAGCATATACTGAAAGCATGAGCCATGTATGTCATATTTATTTTTTAAACAATAAATCAAACATTGGAAATCATATCACCATGTCCCAGTCTTCTCTTTCATACATCAGAGGCAGTGGGGAAATTTCAGGTTAATCTCCTACAAAGACAGCGAATTCATCCACACATATCTTATTTACCATAATCTATATCCCTTGTGTATGAATTACTAGAGTGCATACAACCTTGTAAATCCGACCGTATCTGGACGATCTGCAGGCGCGGTGAGGCTGCCCGCGTCCACGGGCGTGCCGCGTCCCTTATAACCTGGTGAAATAGACGTAATTCCAAAAAACAGTAGTAAACTACATGATTAATTTACCACATACTTTATAAGTCAAAATTACTATAACACAACAACGATTGACGTAATTTATGGCTATAATTTACGAGAATGCATGAATTATATTAACGAATTCAGAGAATACTAAGCAGAGTGATTTATCGGCATGGTGTTACGAGGAACCAATTACAACAATGCTAGGGATGAATTTACCGTGTTACAAGCTGTTTTGAGGAACAAGTAACTATGATGATGTGGCAAATTTAAAATAGTAACGATAATATGAATGGCTCAAGATGAAAACTAGGATCCAGAGTTACCACAAATTGGTGTCAAGCGGTACTGAAACCAGTTACTAGAATTGTGTATGGTAAAATTAAGAGAATATATAAAAATGCTTTATGGTATGGATATATTTACCATAATGTTGTGCATCTGAAGACTATGGACTCTCACTGAAAGAACACTAAACAATGGATACAGTAAAGCAGTAAATCTAATGACGACGGAAGGCACATGCAAGAGTTGGGGAACCAATCTACCGCAGGCAGTGGGGCAATTTCGGGCCAATCTAGTAGGAATGGAAGTAACGGCAGACCACTTAAAATTTGGATATATAGTGAAAGGATTAATCTAATCCAAGGAGAATTGGTGCTAATCTAGAACGAATCGACCACTTATCCAAAGGGAATCAGACCAAAACAGAGTAACACGGATTTTGGCCGCTGCTCACCTCAGGTTATTCATCTCCGCTGGCCTGGACGGTAGTAACAGGGATGCCGATTGCCGACAGCCGACGCAGGGGAGCGGGTTGAAGCCTTCAAGGTCGAAGTTGAGGGGCGTTGCTAGTTGCGATTGAAGGCAGGGAGTATCCGCTCCAATCTGCAGTTGTCAGCAAATAAAAATGGGAAACGAATTAAACAAGACCACATGAGTATGGACGGAATTTCTCTCAATCGCACCTGGATTGACGCCGCCACGAGAAGGAAAATGCTTCCCCGCCGGGTTGACTCTAGTTTGTCGGCCTCCACCGATGGGACCCGCCCCCGCACGAGGAGATCCATTCCATGGTTGCCCCCGCCGATGGGGCGCCCCCCCACCATCCGTACCATTGGGTGAGGGAGGTCAAGCCGAGCTGGCCGGACCAGCACGCCGCGTCGCCGTCCCGAGGAGCGGCGCTTGTGAGACGGGAGAGAGAGAAACGGGATATGTGCCGGGGTGGAGAGAAATAAACGGATCAACGGGCCTAATTAATTGGTGCGCCGGCTTGCGACAAATCGAGCCGAGGCGTGCGGGGATGAGCCATGCGAGGATGCCCGCTCGGGCCTGATCAAAATGGACGGACGGATGAGGTGGCTACGGAATAGTTATTCTGTGGCCGGCCACAGACAATAGGTTCCCTATATATATATATATATATATATATATATATAACTTGCATCTTTTCAACACAGTTTTATCAAATCACCAACATTACAATTATAAACAAACGTTTTTCCATAAGGTACATATATATACTTCTCCAAATATGTTAAAAACCACTGGCCAGTAAAGAAAATGTTTGGAAATTAGTAGTGTTGCAGTGGATTATCGTGTGCTACTTAAACGTGCCTCCATAAATGCTTTCTCGAAGTCTCTAACAATGTTACCGAAGCTCCTGATCTCAACAGGCAGGTGGCAAATCTTGATTTTGCAATGAATAATTCAAATATTTTAATCTAAATCCAAATGAGGAGTTTGTACAAATGTATACAAGTGCAACGCAAAAAGAAGTAGATTAAAAATCAAGAAATTTGTAAAAATAGAAGTGCACACAGGTGCCAATTTGAACGTAAAGGATGCACGCAGTCATACATTAACCCAAAAGTTAAATCATAAAATTCGCATTGACTGGCTCATCTTTAGACTTTTCATATAAATAAAATGTCATGTGTGGATAATTTGTTCTAAAAGCATAATATGACTGCGTTAGTTATGGTATTGCTAAGGCTCTGTTTGGATTCATCCAGCTAACCCATTAGCTAGCTAGCTAGAATTGGCTCTCTACCGATTAGCGGGTGGGTCAAAACATGCTATAATATCATCTAGACTCGAGGTTTAATCCACACCAGGAAAGAATTTCTAAAATGGAGATGCTGGAAGCTGGATGAGCCTGTCGTTGATATCACTACTAGAAAACGGAATTTCCATGAGTGTGCCAAAAAGATAAATCTATACTATAAGGATTCAAAACAATTGGTAAAAAAGTGCTTTTATAAAACCTCCCGTACCCCTCACAGCGTCCCCACTTGTAAGGAACCCGCCTAAACCCACCTAAAATGTTTGGGCATCAACCAATTCAAATGAAGGCCCTGTGGGCGTCCGTGGCCGATCCAACGCATGAGGGATAGTTTAGGCGGCATTATTTCAGGAAAACCGAAAAATTTCACTCACCACCGCCCAATCTACCCGCCACCTGCGCCCACCGCGCCATAGATGGAATTGTTAGGTGATTTACTGCGCCATAGATGCAATTGTTAGGTGATTTAGAACCGAAATCGTTCTTTCCATAAACATACATCATATCGATTACTTACCATAGTCGTGGGCGTCCAGGTTCATCTCCTTAGCCCTCCTGCCCCCTATATAAGGCGCCCCTCCTTATTCTCAAAGCACACAATCTCTCCCTTCATTCTCATCATCTATTCAAGACTACTGATTTCTTTGCAAGGGCGTCGGCGTCGAGCGCGGCGCAAGGGTGGCCACGACGCTCGTCGTGTCCAAGCTCGCCAGGTAGAAGCGGAACGTGCTCCGCGTTGTGACGGTGTCCGGTGCCGTCGAGTGCGTGGCGTCGTTGCTCCACGACACCGGCGACGAGGAGAGCAACCTTCTCGGCCTCCCCGTCATCAAAAAGCTGGCTGCGGTGCCGAGTTGCTCATGGATACATGTATCGTCAATATTTTCCTTCTGTTTCCGCCGGAGGCCCAAGCTTTCGATGTATGAATATATAATTTTTAATATGAGATGCTATTGAATAATTTTAATATGCGATCTAAAGGCAACCCGAGTGCTTTTCAAGGCAATCCGAGTAGTTTACAAGTCATACGACTAATTTCCATATCGAGAAGAGTCTTTGCAGTACTCTACTCTTGTTCTTCACGCCTGGTACGACTCTGTATGGAGAGAATCCATGTGTCCCTTATATTCACGGCGGGCAGAGGTTACAAGGTTGGTTTCGAGTAGAATCCTAACCAATTACTACTCGGAGAGTGCTTTTCAAGGCAATCCGAGTAGTTTACAAGTCATACTACTAATTTCCATATCGAGAAGAGTCCTTACAGTACTCTACTCTTGTTCTTCACGCCTGGTACGACTCTGTCTGGAGAGAATCCATGCGTCCCTGTGGGCCCATGGTTGTACCTCCAACAAGCCCCCAAGCGCTTCATCGTCGAGTATCGTCAACCGAGTGCTTGCCAAGCCAATCGAGTGCTTTTTCGAGTTCTTGATCAGTCTTGGACAGGTCTTGATTGTCACGAGGCCATGAGGTGCTTAAGCCCCGTTTATTCTGATTAAATTAGTAGTCTTCAAAATATTATATGGAGTGGTTGAGGGTCCACAGAATCTTCATCTTGTTCTTGAAATGTGCAATTTTACACGGCCAGCTACGTTTCCTTTTACACGGCCAGCAAAGTTTCCTATCAACGTACTCCTTGCATGAAATACACGGCCAGCAAAGTTTCCTTTGAATTAGCTCCTTGCATGAAATTACACCTTTCCACAAAAAACATTCACGACATCGGTTCGTCTTGAGAGGGTCCCTGCCCAGCCTTATATTCACAGCGGGCAGGGTTACAAGGTTGGTTTCGAGTAGAATCCTAACCAATTACTACTCGGAGAGTGCTTTTCAAGGCAATCCGAGTAGTTTACAAGTCATACGACTAACTTCCATATCGAGAAGAATCCTTGCAGTACTCTACTCTTGTTCTTCATGCCTGGTACGACTCTGAAGCGTCCCCACATAAGCAGAGACTAAATGTGATACAAATATCAGTCCCAGGAGGCTGATACACATTTATTCCACAGATGGTTCAGTCATCGTGCGACCTTAAAGGGGCACGGCACTCGATACAAGCGATAATAGTAACCAAGATTACAACAATAAATAACCAGAGAAAAACTAAAACTGGATCTAGCCCTATCTCGGCGAGGAACAACGGAAGCATCTTGGAAGGGACCACACCACAGGCAACGTCGGGTGCGGACACGACCTCTACTCGAACTCTTCAGGGACAAAGTCCGGATCCTCCTCTGTTGCAACAAAATAGGGGGTGAGTACAAAAGTACTCAACAAGTCCAACCACGTCCACGGAGGGGGATATAAAGTATATGCACAAGGTAAATCAAGGATACGGGTAAGGTTTAATTTGCGTAAAAGCTAGATTTTATGCAAGGGTTTATTTTAACAGATTTTTGTAAAAGCAGTTTTTAAATATCAAGTGGGTTGATCCTCCACAAAGGATCCACATTTTATGCTACCGGACTCCCCGTCCGCCGTAGCTCACGGCACACCTGCCGGACACTTTCCAAAACACTCACACCAAAAGATCCCACCATTTCCCAATACTAGTTTCAGGCCCAAGCCGTGACTCATCCAATACCGTGGATACGGCTATTCGAATAGATTTTAACTCTGCAGAGGTTGTACACTTAACCCACCCCAACGGTTTCCGCAACACGAACACCGAAATGCCGGCGCGGACCTGTCAAAGCCATTACCACACCATAGCTAAGCCGGACTAGCCAATATGGAAGCAACCAAGGGGTCCATGTCCTCCCAACGAGGCATGACCGGGACGTAACTCACATAGATCGTACTCCTGCTCCTTGTTCTCCCATTGCTCACAGCTCACCCATTGGCTAACCAACCAACTAGTGGGATTTAGGCTAAGCCGTTGCCACATACAACGGTAGGGCGGTAGCACTAAACTGGGCCAGGCTAGATGACAATCAACTCGGTCCTTAGAATAATGACAAGATGGATATCTCCACATCCCGCTCAGCCACACAGGCACGAGCTCACCAATTTGGTGTTTCACACAGAACACACCATCCATCCCATCGGTTTCATCACTATTTCATTTTCACCGAAAACCACCCTTTTCTTTTAAACACTCACACCATTCTTTATTTTAAAACACATGAGTATTTGCAATATGATAGTGGTAAGAGTAACCGGCCCTAAGCGTTTCTAGCAGCGGCTATCATCCAAACAGAGCAAGTCATATTTAATGATAACCTAGGTGAACAAGGAATATTCACAGCAATCAAGGAGTGGCTATCCAACCGGGTCTTGCAATAAAACAATGCATTTTATAAACAGGCCAATAGGTTGTGTTTGTAAAACATAGGATAAATATGCATCAAAGGACGGGGTTGAACTTGCCGTCGTCGAAGTCGTCCGGAAGCGCCTGCTCGCGGTACGGGTCCTCGGGCTCCGGCTCGCGGTACTCGCCTGCGTACTCCGGCTCGTGGTACGGTCCTCCGAACTCCTCGCGTGGCTGCTCCTCGGTCAGTCCGTGGTCTACGGTACACACAAGTAAGCATACATTAAAATAAATGAAAAGAAAAACGAAAAAGGATTTTTAAATGAGCTCGGAAAAGAGAATCAAGAAATAAATCATGGGAGGATTATTTTTGAGAGATTTTTGTATAGCTCGGCCGGGATATATGTGGAAGGGCCGCGGTCGAATCTGGGGAGAAACGGGTGAAGTTTGGAGCATGAAATGACGCGCTGAAGGATAATTAGGGGCTAGTTTAAAAGGATAAGGGTTGATTTGTGAGGAGTTAAAGGGGCTAAGGGCCTCTTTGAAGTGGTTTAGGGGCGGCAGGGGTCTTTTTGGGAAAATGTATAAAGGTGGAAGGCTTTCTGCGTAGAAAGGAAAAAGGGGAGGGGGTTATGGGCAAAACCACCATCCCCTTCCTCTGTCCTCTGCTCGAACAGAGGGGGGCGGCAGGGAGCCGGCCGGCCGGCCGATTCCGGCGGCCCAGGGCCCGACGGCGGCCCTAGAGGGGTGGAGAAGCACGAGGGGGATGAGGGGGTTTGATTCCCCTCCTCACCTTGCACTAGGGCGGCGTGTGGAGGCGGGTCGGCGGCGGGTCAGAGGCGGCGGCGGTGGTTCCGGTGGCGACTGGAGGCAGCGGCGGCGCGATTGGCGACGGCGGCGGCGCTACTAGGCTTTGCAGATGGCCAGGGAGGTGTGGGCGGAGCCGGGGACGAGCTCCCCCCTCTTTATAGGCGGGGCAGGGGAGAGGCAGCGGTGGCGGCGTTTGACCGCTGGCCCAGCTGCCGGCGGCGGTCGACGCCGGCGCTGTGCGGCCGTCTGCGCGCACAGGGAAGGTAGGCAGGGCGTGGCATCGCGGAGCTGTGCGCCAGAGGTGGGGCCGCGGTGGAGGGCGGCACGGCGCCGGTCGACGGCAGCGCGACGTGCGGCGCCGTGCAGGTGGGGCCGGCGGCCGGGCACGGCTCTGGCGTGGTCGCCGCGGCCCTGTGCGGCCGTCGCCGAGCACAGGCGCGCGCAGGCGGCGTGCAGAGGAGGGAACAGGGGCGGCGGTGCTGTTGAAGGAGAGGAGCAGGGAGGTGGCGCTGGCGTGGAGCAGAGAGAAGGCAGGCAGCGCGCGGGAGAAGAAGGAGGAAGAAGGAGAAGGTAAGGAGGAAGAAGGAAAGGAAGGAAAAAGGAAAAAGGAAAAGGGAAAAAGAAAAAGGAAAAGAGAAAAGAGAGAGAGATTTTCGGCGCCGATCGCGGGATTGGTCGGGCACGCGCGACTGGGAAAAACGAGGGAGCGAGGGACTTTGTCGGTGTCGGTACCGGGACGACGAAAATTCGTCGGGAAACAATGGAGCTCGAAGAAAAGAATCTTGAAAATAAATTTTATCGAGGGATTTAATTTGGTAATTTTCTGGATGTTACAAACCTACCCCACTTAAAATGAATCTCGTCCTCGAGATTCGGCTGAATCCTTAAAGAGATGGGGGAATTCTTTCTTCAACGCATCTTCGCGTTCCCATGTGGCCTCTTTCTCGCCATGTCTGCTCCACTGAACTCGGCACATCCGTACCGTGGGAATTTCTTGTGTGCTTGGTGACGGTATCCAAGATTTTGACGGGTACTTCCTGGTATCTGAGGTCCTTCTGCAAATCTATTGTTTCCACTGGTATGTGTTCTTCCTCGGGCACTCTCAAACACTTTCTGAGCTGGGAAACATGAAACACTGGATGGATGTCTGACAATTCCTTGGGGAGTTGAATGCGGTATGCTACGGCTCCAACCCTTTCAAGCACCTGGTACGGTCCAATGTATCGGGGGGGCTAACTTTCCCTGAATTTGGAACCTGCGGGTCCCTCTAATCGGGGAAACCTTGAGATATACATAATCTCCCACTTCAAAACTTAATTCCCTTCTGTGCTTGTCTGAGTAACTCTTCTGACGGGACTGAGCAGCCTTTAGCTTCTCTCTGATCTCAGCTACCTTATCTTCTGCTTCTTTTATAAAGTCCGGTCCGACCAAGGTACGCTCCCCTACTTCTGACCACATCAAAGGGGTTCTGCACTTCCTTCCATAGAGAGCTTCAAATGGCGACATACCTAAGCTGGCTTGATAGCTGTTGTTGTAAGAAAATTCTGCATAGGGCAAACTCCGTTCCCAGTCCTTCCCATAGGTCAGGGCACAAGCTCGTAGTATATCCTCCATAATCTGGTTTACTCTTTCCGTCTGGCCGTCTGTCTATGGGTGATAAGCTGAGCTAAACTCTAACTTGGTTCCCATGGCTTTATGTAAGCTTTTCCAAAACTTGGAGGTGAACTGAGTCCCTCTGTCTGAGACAATTCTGCTCGGTACTCCGTGTAGCTTTACTATGTTCTCCACATAGAGCTTCGCTAGCTTCTTGCCTCCATAGTTGGTCCGTACGGGTAAATAATGGGCCACTTTGGTGAGTCGGTCCACTATCACCCATATAGAGTCATTCCCCTTTTTAGTCTTGGGCAATCCAACCACAAAATCCATACCAATCTCATCCCATTTCCAACCGGGATAGGCAATGGTTGCAACAAGCCTGCGGTTTCTGGTGCTCGGCTTTGACTCGCTGGCAAATGTCGCACTGGGCGACGAACTGGGCTGATCTCGGCCTTCATCCCATTCCACCAGTATTTCTGCTTTCAAATCCATATACATTTTGGTGGCTCCGGGGTGAATAGAGTAAGGTGAGTTGTGGGCTTCATCCATGATGGTCTGCCGGAAATTTCCTTGCTTGGGCACATAAATTCTATCCTTGTACCATAGGGTTCCCTTTGCATCCACTCTAAAATGTGGGGCTTTATTTTCTCTTGTGTGGTTACGAATTTTTACCAAGTCTGGGTCTGATCCCTGGGCCTTCCTGATGTCTTCTTCTAAGGTGGGCTGCACTGTTAGCTGCGGGCAAGACTTAGGAGATACAATGTGCACATTAAGCCGAGCCATCTCTTCTTGTAGATGGGCATTCTTGGGTGCATAGGTCTTTCTACTTAGGGCATCCGCCACAACATTGGCCTTGCCGGGGTGGTAATGAATTTCCAGATTGTAATCCTTGATAAGCTCTAACCATCTTCTCTGTCTTAAATTCAGATCTGGCTGAGTGAATATATACTTCAAGCTCTTGTGATCCGTGTAGATCTCACACTTATTTCCAATTAAGTAGTGTCTCCAAATCTTCAGGGCATGCACCACGACTGCTAATTCCAAGCCATGGGTGGCATAATTCTGCTCATGAGGTTTAAGCTGGCGGGAGGCATATGCTACTACCTTCCCATCTTGCATAAGTACACATCCTAACCCATTTCGGGAAGCGTCACAGTATATGACAAAATCCCGCTGAATATCTGGTAAGGTCAGTATCAGGGCTGAGGTCAGTCTCTTCTTTAGTTCTTGAAAGCTTCTTTCACATGACTCAGTCCAGACGAACTTCTTTTCTTTCTTGAGCAGCTCGGTCATGGGTCTTGCTATCTTGGAGAATCCTTCTATAAACCTCCGATAATATCCGGCTAATCCCAGGAAACTTCTTATCTCACTCACATTAGTGGGTTGTTGCCAGTTTGACACTGCTTCTACCTTCTCAGGATCAACAGCTACTCCTTCTGCTGTTAGTATGTGGTCAAGAAAGGCTACCTTATCAAGCCAAAATTCACATTTGCTAAACTTGGCATACAGCTTGTGTACTCTCAGCTTTTCTAATATCATTCTCAAGTGATGCTCGTGCTCTTGGGCACTCTTGGAATAGATGAGTATGTCATCAATGAAGACGACAACAAACTTATCCAATTCTTCCATAAACACTTTGTTCATGAGGTTCATGAAGTATGCCGGGGCATTAGTCAGTCCAAAAGACATCACTGTAAACTCGTATTGCCCGTATCTTGTCACAAATGCTGTCTTGGTGGTGTCGCTTTCTGAAGGACCGATTAGGCGACCAGAGAGGGGGGGAGTGAATGGGAGCCGATAAAAATTTCTCTCACGAATCCGGCTACTCCCAACTCAACTCCAAAGCCTACCAACCGATCTTGCCAAGATCACGTAGCTACTGTGAGGCTACTGACCCTAGGAACAAGATCAACACAGCGGAACATGAATCGAACAAATCCAACACGAATCGAACGAAAACCACACAAATCACCAACTCTCAGCCAGGGGCGGTTGCACCTCTCTCCAGGGGCGGTTGCACCGCCCTTGCCTGCCAGGGGCGGTCACACCGGTATCCGAGGGCGGTCGCACCGGTCTTGCCAGACAGCACGGGAAAAAGGTCAACTCGAGAACGGATCTCCCAAACGGCTTGGAGTTTTGAGACGAAACTTTGGGTAGATGATATACACCTCAAGAAGAGGCTATGCCCCAAAAATCTCGGCCTCTAACTCCCTAGAACTCCGGGAATTTCAAATCTAGCGAAGAACACACCCTCCACGAGTTCATCCCGAAAACTTCAAATCTAAACCGAGATCACCAGCAAAAGAGGCACAAGGCACTCATACGTGATTCCCCCAAAGAAATCCGAGAGAAAACGGGCTAGAAAGTGAAGAACGAAAATCCCCCAAAAATGGCTCCGAAAATACCTCCGAAAATGGGAAAAAGAAAAGGAGCTCGGGAAATGAAATCATGGCACAAAGATGAGCAGCATAAACTCCATCACATAACCATGAATTCACCTATACAAAACTAAGAAAGATTAGAAGTAGTTCTAGGTGAAGGGGATGAAGTGAAAACTAGTTCAAAGGAAAACCAAAGAGAAAACTAGAAGAGATTACAGCCACCACCCCTAGGGGGTCTATAATATAGTCCAAATGGTGGTGCTCGAAAGACTAAACTACCCCTAAGCGATACATACCCCTCAGGGGCGAATATGACATTTTCCGCGAAGATTTTTCCGGCTGGGACACCTTCCACCGCAAGCTAGCTTCCCTCCGACGCAAGCCTTGCGATCACGCCGCGTGTCCTCCGGATCGAAGCTCCTCGACGCTCACGGGCGACCTGCCCAGGTGGGACCGGTCACACCGCCCCTGGGGGGCGGTTGGACCGCCCCTGGCTGGCAGGCCGGGCCGTCGCTACGTCGAGTCCTCGGTCCTTGGTTTTGAGGCCCAAACCAAGGGAAACCGTCCACCGATGATTTTGTGGCCAAATCACCAAACCCCGCGCGCAAGCTTCGGTCGTTAGCCGCCACCTTGCACCGGCTTCTCAGTCCGCGTACGAGCTTCGGTTGTGAGCCGCTACCTCGCACCGGAACCACGTCCCCTTGCTCGTTCTTGCCAGCATGTGAACCGCACTTGATCCACCGGCCATCGGGTCCCTCGAACCAAGCCTACTTGTCTCTCCGCTCCTCGGAGGCCGCCATGGCTAGACCTTTCGCGCCTGTTCTTCACCTGCACCAATGCAACCAAGCCGCATTCTACACCTGCAATACTTGAGCCAAGGGAAACGTCAATCCACACCACGTTGTCAATCACTCATCACACCAGGAAGCGACCATCCACCGGTCCTCGGACACACCGGGTCCTCAATCTCCCCCTTGATGAGTGCATTGACAACACACACATAGTAACCATTGATAGAAAAAGAAAATAGAAAAGAAATCGAAAACAAGACTCAAGCAAGTGACTAAAAGCAAAGACAGGCTGAAACAAAGTCACTTCGCAAGAGAAAGCTCCAGAAACGCCGACCCTTCAAGAAGAAGCGAAAGGGCTCAACACCATCGGCAAAAAGAGCAAAGCACAAAACACAAGTCACGAATCTCCAAATCACTTTTCAGATCACTCAAAGCACTCCCCCTGCATTGATGCAAACTCCCCCTGAACAAGTGAACTTGTGCGTGCGAAAATGCCTCGAAAATGGATCAAATCCCAGAAAACCTCGTGCCACTGCACAGGGCCGGTGTGACCTCCCTGGAGGGCCGGTTGCACCGCCCTTGCTCCAGGGGCGGTCACACGGCCCTGCCCAGTCAAAGCACAAAAATGCAAATCTCAGAAAAATGCTCGGAATGATGTCGTTTCAACTCGAAAACCTTCCATAAGTGCACAGCAAGGTATTCCAATGCTCAAACTCTCCCCCTTGTTGACAATGCACAAATCAAGGCAAAAATGCAAAAATTCAACTCTAAGCTTCTCAATAGCATGACGATACAAAATTCTACAAGTTAGAGAACAGGCAAACTAGACAGGCCACAGCATCATAAGGGCATTGCCGTCAAGAAGGTGAAGATATATAGCCATTTGACAAAGCCATGATCAATTTGTGCAATTTTTTCGAAAGGGTTCACCTCATGAGCAAAGTCCTAAACATGGACCATTTGAGCAAAAATAAACTTCATCTCACCAAGATCATGATAGAACAAGCATTCTTGACAAAAGATCATTATAAACGCCCAAAATCTATCTCATGTCATGTCAAAGCACGGAGCCATGTGTTCACTTCTCATGGGAGACTTCTCCGGCAAACAACATGCAACCGCTTAGCACCCATGTGGTGCAAGTGTGTGCAATGGTGAAAGCATAGAGACATGAGCATAAATATATTCAAATAAAACTTTTTCTCATCTTTCTTCTTTCATGCATAGACATCTCATTTTTCAAGTTTTTCAAATTAAGCATGGTACATGAAATGTCTTTGCGACAAAAAGAAGCTTATGCTCCTCCATGAGATAAACATGGGCTAAACATTTACAATGACAACGATCTTTGACCCAAATGAAAAGAATATCATCCTAGCATGACCTTAAGCAAAATATAGCCATTTCGGCTCAAATAAGACATGCAAAGGCATTTACTCATGGGTGAAAGATTTAAGTTCAGTTTATCATTTTAATTCAAAAAGAGACTATCTCAAAAGAATATATATCAAAACCATCAAGAGCATAGCCATCCATACAATCAATCCCTAGCCAGCCTGCCTAAACTCTAAAATGTAGCAAGTTGTACCAATCACTGCATATAGGAGAAGCTCATCCTAAGATATGATACAAAAGATGAAATCAAGATACAAAAGCAAGAAAAATGTACATCAAGATACAAAGATGATACAATAGTATACATATGCTACAAGAGAAGCCTCCAAAACTCAGCTCAGAAAACCGCACACACACCAAGTTCTCCTCGCAAGCGGGTGAAGGTAACTTGGTCAAGTGGCTTAGTGAAAATGTCTGCAAGCTGGTTTGGGTAGAAACATGGGCAAGCTCAATCTCAAAACACAAGCGCGATCAATGCACAAATACAAAGCTCCCCCTGGAATGTGCAACCGAAATGCAAATCCAAGGTTCAGGTTCAATCATCAGCTCCCTTGGAATGTGCACTGAAATGCAAATCCAAGGTTCAGGTGCAAACTTGAAACTGCCATGATATCACAATCAAAATGTAAATGCAGCAAACTCACAATCTCATGCATCCAAAAAGCTATAAGCAAAGTCTCTCCTTGTCAAACCAACTTGAGCAAATTTCTTCCCCCGTTAAATAAAGCTGAGCTCCCCCTCAATCAAAGACACCTAGAAAAACTAGAAAAGGGTACAAAAGCAAATGGAAAGCTCCATTATAAAAGGAAGAAAAATCTC